>PVIC010028601.1:0-23094 GCA_004025085.1 Thryonomys swinderianus
TTGTTGGGCGTCATGCTTGGTCTAGGGCACTGTGTGTACTAACAATCTGCAAGGGAGTCCAAAGCGATGGGATGGCTGTCATATCCTCCTTTCAAAGAAGACACCAAGGCACAGACAGGTACACGGTGTGGTCACTCAGCTATGACAGGTGGAGTAGAATCCAGGACATGTTCTTTCCGCTAAAAGAGGTGACATCCAGAAAAAGTCACCAGGGTTGGATACTTCAGCAGGCACAATCCTTTAGCATGTGGGCCCTGAGTGTCACTTCCCCTTGTCTAAGCACGGGAGGGTGGGGGGGCTCTCCCACACAGACCCAGCCTTGGGAAAGCTCTAGCCGTCACAGTTGGCTCATGAGGTTGGGTACATGCAGAGCACAGGGGTCAGTCCCCTATTCCGATAGCGTCCTCACCTGAGAGAGGGTCTAGGGGCCACCGAGGGGCACTGGGCAAGGCTCTGAGTGCTGCTCCCTTCCTGGACACCACCAGCCAAGCTGCCTGCACTTCTGCTGTAACTTTTTGTTTCCCTTTTTTTTTTTTTTTTTTTGAGAGAGGGTCTCGCTTTGTAGTTCAGGCCGGCCCTGAGCTCACTATGGAGCCCAGGCAAGCCGCCACGAACTCAGCAATCCTCCTGTCTCTGCCTCCCGAGTTCTGGGATTACAGGCGTGAGCCACCACGCCCGGCATTGTGGTATGCGGTGTTGATGGTTGGTGGGCGTGAGTCTCCACGCCCAGCATTATATGTGGTTACCGGGGATCGAACTCAGGACCTTGCGCTAGCAAGGCAGGCGCTGGAACCACTGAGCTAACCCTCCGGCCCTTGTTTCCCTTTCTAATTAAACTCGTGTGGAGGAAGGAGACTGGATGGCTCTGTCCCAGGTGAGGAGTGGCGGCCTGGTGGACCAGACTCCCCAAAACCCCTTGGAGCCTCACAACCCAGAGCATCCTCCACAGGAGCCTCGCTCCAGGCTGGTTAGTGCTCCTCACTCCTTGCTTTTCCTTTTCAAACAGCGCACTCCACAAATCACAAGTTAGAAGCAGAACCTGCTGGCTGTCGCCAGAGAGTCTGGGAAGGAGGGGACACAGGGGCGGTGCCCATTGTGCACAGGGTAAGGCCCCATCAGGGCTGGCTCCTTGTGAGGACTTCCTGGCCACCAGGCCCACGTGTGCAAACTGGGCACACCTGTGATTCCCCTCACATCCCGCGGTTGGTTTCCATGCTGGAAATCAGCCCTGGCCAGGCAATGAACGCTGCTTCCTCCTCCCGGGCCCTGTTCGCCTTTGCTAAATAAAAACAATCCACACAATGGCTTTCTAGTAAATTGAAATTCCCCTCACTCAGTGTTCAGGAAGATTCAAACCCTTGGTGGTGCCTAGATGCTTGTCTAGGCAGTGCCTGGCCCCCTGTTCCTGACTTGGTGCTAACCTGCTTCTGCCTTCACCTGCTATTGCTCCTCCAAAGAAGTCTTTGGGCCCTAAAAAAATTCTCTTGTACCCAAGGCACTATGTAGCCTATCCCTGAGAAATGACGTTTTGTGGCTCATCTGTTAGAGAGCAGAGCCAGAGGTCAAAAAGATGCCATCTGGCGCCATAGGGACTATCTACAGCTCCTAATTAAATCTACTTTCCTCATCCACTGGCATGCAGATGCATGTAAAGCATTCAGTGCTTTCTTGTTTTGTTTAACTGCTAATGCTGTGAGTTTACTTTCCGTTATTTTCCATTGCAAATCTTCAGTACGCTACTTGTGTTACACATTCAGCATGACTTTTGGACAATCTGGTTAAAAGAGAAAAAAGCTCTTGGTTCCTCACCAGGATGTCTAATCCTCAAGGCTTTTGAAACCTGGAGACACCAGGTCAGTCTGACCTGCACAGGACCATTGATTTGCACAGCAGAGAAGCTGCACCCACCCCTTGACCAGCTTCTTCTCAGGAACAGCTGGCCTCCTTCCACTTGGCCAGGCCCACTTGCCAGGAGCCTGTGTGTCGGCAGTGGCGTCCAGAGACTCAGGGCACATGTATTCTTGGAGTTTATCTGCAGCACTTGAGGGATGTGGCCCTGGGTGGCTGCCAAGCTCACCACCTACCCCCCCCCCCAGCACTGCATATCAGCCTCATCCTTCAATGTGCAAAAAATCCCACAAAACTGTGTTTATGGAAATTATATCACCATGGCAACTGTAAAGGTCTCCCAAGTATTTTTAAAATAGCAAATTAACAAACCCACTTATAAAAATCTAAAAATCTGTTCCTTTATGGGCATTGGTGAACAGAGATTCTAACAAACACAAAATGTGTTTGATGGCAAAAAAAAAGAGAGAAGGGTACCAATAAAAAGATCTCTTTGAATTGAGAAGCAGAGGGTTGAATCTGTGAAACCAAAGTCTGATTTTTCTAATAAAAGGTTGTGCTTTGGATTTCTTCTGGAAAATGACAGCAAGATCTTCTGATTTAAAAAAAAAATGTGGGTAAGAGACCTGAACTGCTAAAATACTAATTTTTTACTTTCTATTTTCACATCACTGATATTATTACCTTCCCTACTCCGCAAGACTATTCCATTTTTAACTCATAGGTTTTTAGCAGTTGCATAATCCTCTGCTGCTGTGATTTAGCCTGGCAGAATCTCGATTATAAAACCTGTTTCTCAGAAGTATGCACACAAATCACAGGACAGGGGGAAAGAAACCAGACTCAGATGTACCCAACCAGAATCATTTTGCTTTTTAAATATGTAATTGGTATAGTTATCAAAGGAAATGCTTTTAAGTAGATGATACACTAATTTTTGGTCTTTTGTGAGATTTAAAATGTAATAGGCGTATTTTGATGACTCTTCTCATAACAAGGAATCTTTGGGGGTTTTAACAATGCAAAGTGGAGGTTCTTTTTGCAAGTGCAAGAAGAGAAATCAAACCATGCAACATCTGCTTTAGTTTCTTAGTTGCTGTCAGTCTCTGCAGGAGGGTAACATAGAGAGGAAGGGCAAGATGAAGGGTTCCAGGAAGTGGCAAATGCCCTGGACTTGCTTTCAGCAGTTTTTGTTGCTCACATGAAAATGATAGCAGAGCGTGTGCTAAGTCTGAGCACAAACAGCAGGTTGGGCAGGTGCTGCGACTTCCAAAACAAGAGCTTCAGGGGAAGGGAAATGGTATTTCCAGGGGTGCAAGTGCTTCAGCTAGCAGGTTTTCCTGAGAGGAGAGTGGACAGAGCCCCAGATTTTGTCCCTGGGGAAAAGCCAGCTGCTGGGACCAAACAGTCCTTACAGGCAATGGAGGAAGGAGCCTCTCAAGCCCCACCACACCCTCCCTGGCCCCGTTTGGTGGCAGGAAGCTCTGGCTTCTGTGCTGACTGCTGCAGAGCCAACAGGAAGAGACTGTTAAGAGCTGGACTTCCCCAGGAATATGGGGGGGGCAGTCAAAGTACCGGGACTGGTGGCTTGAGACCCCAGAACCCAGTCAGATTCTCTGTGCCAGAGGGGCTCCCCGAAATGTTGGTGACCTGTGATAGAAGGGGCCATTCCCACGCCTGGGCCTGAAAGGGTGAGAGGAGGGAAGGTGCTGTTGACTGAGTCTGTAGTGGGTTGGGGTGGTACACTGGGCTGTGCATGGAAGGCATCATCCTAGACAGGAAATGGGAGGGGCAGGGAGCTAGTGCCCAACCTTTCTCTTCCTTTCCTGCCAGTGCCTCCCCTTGGCCAAGACATCTGGGAGGCGGAAGCCCAGGGAGTCTGCAATTCAGGCCCTGAGGTCCAGAGCAGGCTGGAAAATAGAGGAGAGTGGCAGAAAGCCTCCTCCTCCTGCCCACCTCTGCAAGGGCAGGACTTCCCATGCCCAGAACCATAGTGTGGGCGGTGATCATGCCCTGTGGGGGCTCAGTTGCTGGAGACTGTTTCCTCAGCACAAAAAAAAAAAAAAAAAAAAGGAGATAAGCATGTTAACTATCCCTGCTTCAAATGGGTACAAAGTGGGACATAGACAGGGACAGTGAGTACTGTCAGGCCAAGGGAGTGGTCGTGCAGCCCTGGAATGGGAAGAGAGGTTTCTAGACCTTAGTCTAAGGAGACCAGCATGCCCAGAGGAAGCAGCACATTTCCCGGCCCAGCATCAGGCTGGCAAGTGTGGCTGAATTCCCTTGAGCTCTCTGCACTGGACCACGACAGGAGGAAGACACAGAAGTTAGTTCCAGAGAAAAGACAGTAAGTTAGAAACCCCACATTGGAGGTGATAGGTAGATCAGACAGTCCAAAAGATGAGATGTTTGGTTTTAATAAATACTCTCTCCATCACCTCCTCCTCCCAAGGTCTATTGTAAAATAAGTGCATACTCAATCCCCATGTTCTGCATTTTGAATAGAAAATACCAGCTTTTACTACAGTCTCAGCTTTCCCCATATACATTGTTCCTGTGAATATGGCTTTGAGGAAGTTCACTGAGCCCAGCACTCCGTTCTCACAGTAAGTCCCCATGCTTACGACCCACCCACTGCTCCACCCACTCCAAGTGACAGAGCTTTGAGGCCATAAAACACCACCAGTGGCAGCCCACAGCATGTAGGAATGGCCTAAACACATATGGCCAGGACTTCTAAAGGCAGACCTAAGAACTGTCCTCTAACAATAGATAAAGTAAATAACAGATACAGACTGTAAGTACATTTGTGTAACACATGCACTTTGATGATTCCCCCTGTGTTTGTGTGTGTGTACTAGGGATGGAACCCAGGCCTTCACAGTGAGCTACATTCCCCAGTCCTTTTAAATTTTTCTTCTTTATAAATTTTGAGATAAGGTTGACTTCAAACTTACAGTCCTCCTGCTTCTGCCTCCTCAGTAGCTTCCAGGCATGTCCTATATCCTCTTAACAAACCCAGAAACACATCCCTCCTGCAGGTCCAGGGTTTGGAGAGTGTCATGGAGAAGCCTACTTAGTGTGTTAATCCCAACTTTGGGACATGTGGGTCCTTCCCCTGCACACCTTCATATGGGGTGGTGGGCTGGTCAGGTGCTGCTACAATTTACACAGTGAATGTGTTAAAGCACTGGCCTCTGAGGTGGTGCTGCTTGGAGGTGCAGTAGACCTCTAGAAAGTTGGACCTTGTGCCTAGGTCACTGGGCACATGCCCTCCCAGGATACTGGGACCCCAATCTGTCCTCTTCCTCTCTTTAGCTCCCTAGTGATAGGGCAAGGAGTTTTGCTCTGCCATATACTCCCACCCTAGGCCGAAAGCCAAAGGTCAACTGTTCATGGACTAGATCTTCTCAAACCATAACCAAAAGAACACTTTTCTCTTGGTAAGTTAATTATCTTGGGCACTTTGTTATAGTGATGGAATGCTTATTAAAGCTTCCTATGTTCCTAGAAGGAATTTCCACATCTTAGTTCTTCAAGATGCATGGGATCAAGACACTAAAAAAAGTGGCAGTTCCTGCTGCATGTTGTCTCCATGGGTGTCATTCTGAGGAGGACCTCAGGAATAATCTTAGAAATGAAGAGAATGTGAATTGATGATAGTAGCACTTTCCAACTATGAAATGCTTTTCTGTTAACAGAGCATTATAAACTTGTAAGGTGCCCAAGTGGGGATTATATTTCCATTTTACAACAAAGAGCCTAAGACTCTGAGAGACTTAGGGAATGCTTATGATTCCATGCTACTGAGGAACGAAAATCAAGTCTGAGGCCTCCTGCCTTCTAGTCTACATCCTTCTCAGATACTTTGTGGTTTCATGAATCTGACATAAAACTGGAAGCCCTCTCAGTCATTCTGCTCAGCCCATTGCTCACTGTCCCAATCACCAAATTCACCCGGAAAGCACTCATCATGGCTGCAGACTAGGTTGATGGGCACCTGCTATTGTGAAAGCACACATTCTTGTCTGCATTTATTATCTACCTTCCCATCAGAATCTCTGACCTTATTCCCCTGCCTCATACATGGCGTAGGTGCATAGTGCTTGTCTGGAAAGGGGCGGGAGTTGGAGGAACTCAGAAATCAGCTCTTCTTTGCTTAGGCAGCTTTCACATCTCTTGGAAATGGGAGGTGCCCTCTTTTGTCGACCACTTCCACCCTCAAGAGCAACAAGCTTCCATCCTCCTTGCAGAAGAGCTAGGGGTGATGTTTACACATCCACTTGAAATTACACTGGTTCAAAATGACTTGTGCTGGAAGCATAAACCCCATCCCAGACTTGAAAGCTTAGTACTCTGTATCGATTATACATTAAAATAATGTTTCTGATACACTAGGTTAAGTAAAATATATTATTAAGGTTAATTCAGACTATTCCTTTTTATTCTTATAAGTACTAGAAAAATATAAATTCTGTATGTGCTTTATATTTCTATTGGAAATGTCTGGCCTAGAATCACATAGGTCAATACAAGGACTTGAGCTTTCACTCTCAGTGATATGGAAAGCCAAAAGTAACATGATCTGATTCACTTATGCTTGAAAAGGACCCCTCTGGTTCACATGTTATCAGAAGACTGTAAGGCACATCAGGAAAGGCAAGCAAACGAGTCAAAAAAACTGTCAGGAAAGAAGCCAGAATAATTCAAGGGAAGGTGGAGGCTTGGGCCAGAGAATCATAAAAAAATGGCCAGATAGTGAATAGAAGTGGAAGAGTATTTCTGACAGATTGGGCAGAAGTATGAGGAAAAGGAGCGTCAAGAAGGAGTCCCAGCTTTTGACCTGAGCAATTGGAAACATGCTGTTTACAGAGATGTAGAAAGAGAAGGAAAAAGCAGCTTGGGGAAGAAGCCCAGGAGTTGGTTTTGGATAATTCACATCTGAGATTCCTTTTAGTTTCAAAGTGGAGATGTTGAGAAGAAAGCAGAAACTAAAACTCTGGAGTTCAGGGAAGAGGGCTGAGCTGGGGATCTTAATTCAGGAGTTATCATCATGAGTTGCAATATAAAGCCCAAAGGTTGAGGAAGCTCACCAAGAGAGAAGGTCAAAGTCAAGAAGAGAGAGTGCTCTAGGGAGCTTCCAAGTTCAGACACTGCCAACATGAGCCAAGGGAGCAGGAAAGAAGCCAGGAAAAGTAAGGGACCAGAAACCAAGTAAAGAACACTTTCTAAGGAGGAGGAAGCAAGCAACTGAGTTCAACACTCCCAGAGTTCCAAGAAGAGAACCACAGAGAATTGAACTTAGCCACCTGAAAGAGATCAGTGACTCTGACAAGCACAGTATAAGTGAGTTATAAAGGCAGAAACATGATTAAAGCAAGTTCACGAGGAAGGGGGGACTGAAGAAAATAAATACAGACAACACACAGGGAATATTGCTATAAAAGGAAGTGAAGAAATGTGTGATGGCCAGAGGAGGTGTAATACAAGGTCAAGAGAAGCTAGCTTACTAACTTGCTTCCTTTTGATGAGCTCTTGCCATTTTCCCTGGCTTGACCTTGAACTCATGATTGGAAAGAGCCTCCTGTCTCAGCCTCGAGTATCTAGGATTATAGGCATTCATGTCATGCCTGGCAAAACAGGCTATTTTTAAAAGATGGGAAACAGTTTCAGTAAGTGTACATGGAAATGAGCCAGTAGACAGAGAAAAATTGATGATGCCAGTAGAGTTGGAATTCTGCAGTTTTTCTAATCTCCAAAGAGTGTGTTTATACTGCTCTTTTGTGTTTAATCAACTTGAGATATCATTTACTGACTTTCTGCTATGATACATAAGCTTCAGCTTGCCTACATTTCCCTTCATCTCCCATGGACATTTGTTCCAGTGTTATCTTAGCATATCATCACTGTGTCTCACTGTCCCAATGTATCACCACTGCAGTTTGTCTACTGGTCATTGTGATAGCCTATTTCTTAACCTAAACTGTAGACAGCATCTCTCGCTTCTCACTTATATGATGAAGGTATTCATGCCTTTACCCCATCCTCCACATGTCACTCAGCTTTGAGACACAGTAGGGGACAACAATGCAAACTTACTTCTTTACATGATATGAAATACCCTGCTCCTGAGTGATCTGAGACCTACTATTTTCCGAAAGAATAGTAGCAAAATCTCAGTGCCTCTCACAATCTGTTTGGCAAGGCCTGTCACTTGTCATGTTCAACTGGCCAAAGCAAGTCACATGCTAAGCCCAATATCAATGGGAAGAAGAAGTATTCTCCTCCCACCAGAGGGAGATCAGTCATGGCATCAGGTGAGAATGTACAATCATCTTTCTGGGAAGCTGGTGAAAATCTGGGAACAATAATTTAATCTAACAATTCTGCTCCTCTCCTCTTCTATTCTCTAACTTATACAAGCTCTGTTTTTCATCTTACATCCTCAATGTAGAAAACTTTCACATGCTCTACTAACTATTCTCAAGGAGTCTTCAGTCTTTGGCATCAGTTTTCAGAAGTTGAAAACCACCTAGCAGCATTTACCTCACTGTGACTAAGCACATACTCATCTCTACACAGCCAGAGAATTCGCACTACTGTTCCAATGACACAGATTCTATGTGCTTAAAAGAGTCCTTCTTATATTCCACCACATAAATTCCACAGCTCAAAACCAGGCCACACTTCAGATCACTGTACATGTATGCCTTTCATAAAAAAATTTTGGCTTTCCTGAAGTTTCTGATTACCTTTCTTTGTTGGTAAAAGAAACATAGCCTTGTATATCATATACCTGACAGACTCCCAGTTCCTTCTCACTCTTACTATTTCAAATTTTCTTCTTCCCTTCATTCTTCCTCTTCCTCTTCTCCTTTTCCTCCTTCCTCCTCCTCTTCATCATCCTCTTCAGACCTGATCTACTGGGCAGGCTGCTTCACTTTCATATCCTAATGCTTTTGCAGGATTTTTTTGTCTTTATTTACTGTACTCTGTTTTTCTTGTTTCCTTTGTTTTTCATTACAACTTTAACTTTGTGCAGTATCCCAGTAATACTTTCTACTATGTGTAATGTCCCTGTTTGTGTCATCATCAGAGACCACGCTGTTAGAGTCTCTGTCCTCTCCCTGTAATGAAGACTGACTTCCCTGCAAGTTTGAAGAACAGCTTCATCCTGGAGTTGCTCTTCATGGCTGCCTGAAGTAGAGTTCATTGTTTCTTGGACTTCATATCTTCTTTCTTACTCCCATACTATACTGAAATAGAGCTTCAAGTAACTTTCTTACAAAGGTTGAGTAGAAAGCAAAATCCCTTCTCTTTCTAGTGTTCAGACCATTTACACACATAAGGCATTAGGACACATGATTTCTAATACCTATTTCAGGAGTAAGATTTGATCAACATATATTCATTTATAATGTACTCTTTCAAGGAGAAACTTAAAATAATTGCTGCTCTCGAGGAACTGACAATCCATCTAGATAGACAATAAATTCTTGAAACAGTAACAAAGATTCATTAATACAAAAGATACCACAAGCTAGGGCATGATTAACAATCAGTTTGGGCCTTAGGCCTAAAGGAAAGAGAGTGCTGAGCCAGGCTGTGGCACTCTTACTTAGAAAGCAAAACTTGAGTGATGACAAATAGTACGCAGTGAACTAGGGGTAGATTAAATTTTATGTGGATTTCAGCAGTAGATTAACGTCCACGATGAGGCTGATGAAGTGGTTAATAGTCAGTGGAAACCTTCCTCCCTTCAATTTTTCCATCCACTATCAGAATCAGCAACATTTTCATTGTTTTACCTAATCATGATAGGTATAATTTTTAATTATGGAAGCACAATTATACCTTTGCCAACAGGCAAACTTTTCTTACCATCTTGGGACATAAGAGTGAACTCTGTACATGAATAATGGTTCACGCACATAAACACCTTTCCTGTTGGAATATGGTGGTACTGGTAGTGATCTTTATCAGAGAAGTTTTCCTAAACAGGGCTGGGATGATTTTCCTTACTACTGTCCACTTTTAAAAAACATTTTCCAGGCTGGGTGTGGTGGCTCACATCTGTAATCCCAGCACTCAGGAGGCAGAGGCAGGAGGATTGCTGAGTCTGAGGCTTGCCTGGGTTACATAGTGAGCTTAGGGCCAGCCTGAACTACAAAGCAAGACTCTATCTCAAAAAAAAAATTCTTCAGTATTCCAATGAGGATCAGAGTGACACAAATCACCTCTCTTTCTCCAGTATTCCCTGGAGAGGAAACACTTCTCTTAGCCCATGAGCATTATCCTGACAGCACTGTTGCTTGGATGGAAAAGAAGCTGGGGAATTCTAAGGACAGCAATTCTCCAAGGCAAGTTGCACAAACTGGATAAACCTGAGACACCTACAGAAGAGAAATAAAATGAGCCTCATTCACGCCAATGCTTATTTTCTTGTCCAATCTGAAAATAAGGAGAAGACTTGCACAGAAGGAAGTTTCCAGAGGAAAAAGAAGAAATCTTCAAATCCGAGATCTGAGCAGTTTCCAGAGAGTGGGCGTGTAGCACTGGGAAGCACTGCCAAGTGCTTGGAGCAGTATGATGAATTTTCTCAGCAGGGCCCAAGCAACCACACTTGCCTCCAGGAGGCGTGCTCTGGACACCCCTTGCATCCTCCAGGAAAAATTAATTGTTGCTAAAACATGTTCCTGCCACCCTCATACCACTCAGTGCATTCAAAGTTTGCATTGATTTTCCTCAACGGTCTGTGCCTCTTGACTGATCTATTCATTCTCACATCCCAGTGCATGGCATGTGGTGGATGAATGAGTGAACGGATCTGGAGAAGCAGTATTTATCGAAGGGCAGAGCCAGCATGAATATTCAGTTGTCGCTGGGGCTTCAGAGAAGAGGATCTGTGCCAAGGGAAGGACTTCCAAGAACTGTGGTCCTTCGAGCCACTCCAGGAAGGGGTGGGAAATAGTGGCACCAACCAACCAACAAGAAAGTGAGCATGGTTTTTATGGTCTCCACTGTGGTGAAGAGGGGAGCAGAGAGATCAGCAGTACTCAGAAGCTACACCCCATTGCTACAGCAACCCTCCTTGAGAGGAGACCAGTGCTCAGTCTGCACAATAGAAAGAGCAGAACACCCACCAACTCAGGAAACTCCCTAAGCACCAGCACCTGAAACCAGGCGTATCACAACCTCCCTGAACCCAGGGGACTGCAAGATGAGAGATAACACCCAATGTCGAGGAGGTCACATTCTCTGTGGCCAGGAGCCAGACCTGTGCATCCAGAAAACTGCACAGTAGCAACCAATACAAAACAGGGGAAAAGCCTGGGTTAAGTTACTGAAAATTCAGAAGTCTGTACACCCACGGCTCACCTGTTACTGCTTTTGTAGTTCGGTTATTTCTCCTTTACTTCCCCTCAGTTTCTTAGAAGGTTTTGTTTTGTTTTAATAAAAACTGCATAGGATTCTGCTCCTACAAAGGGAATTGTGAAGGGGAAAGCTAGATCCCTGGGGAAGTGCCACAGGTATGCCAGTGGATCTGTCAGTGTAGCAGGGTTTAAGGGAGAATAGCTACTGACCAGTGCGACCAGGAGGAGGCGCAGGTGAAAGGTGGACAGCTGCTGTCTCTGGGACTGGTCTCCTACAGGGCTAGTTCCCTCCTCAGCAGAGCTTAGCACAGCACCTCCCACATGGTACCCATGCATTAGTTTCCTCAAAAGCCTGTAGGATAGCATTTATTTCAGTATTTTAAAAAAGCAGTACAATCAAGATGCATCCCAGCTTGAGGTTCACATCCTCAGGGGAGATAGAAAGGCAGTCTCTACCCTAGCAAGTGGAAATTTCTGTCACAACTAGATTAACATCAGCTGTCTCCTGGCAGGGTCTGAAGTGCAGAGACACTCAATGGGGGGTGGGCCTGTGGCCCCTCCAGACATCCCTGAAGGGGAAGCCCAACTAAAGGCCACCAAACTTTCTGCGGAGACAGACAGGCTCCAACCAACCACAGCAGCCCCTGGGACCAAAAGATGAGTAAAGACTTAGGAAGCTAACAGGGCCTGGTGGGCAGGCATCGGCTTGGCAATCACAGCACACCAGAGGCCGTTCCGGTCCTAGAGCAGCCGTGAGAAAAGCCAAAGGGGACCAGAAAAACACTTGCAGCTGACTTGTGCCCTGGAGAACAAGGAGCAACAGGCTTGAGGGCAGGAGTCTCTGGAGAGTACCCAGGGTCCCGGGCCTCTGCAGTTCTCCGTGAGTGGGCAAGGGGCACCCCTGTGCCCGCAAGATCAGCCAGTTGGAAGCACTCGAGCTGAAGGTGGGAGAGAGTGCGCAGACAGAGAGAAGGGAAGGGAGAGGAAGTCAAGAAGACGTCTCATTCTCCCTCCACTTAGCCTTCGGCACTACCTTTGAGGGGTCTCCTTAAAATTGGGTGCACTGATGCCAGCAGGGCCCCTACAGACAGCCAGAGCAGGCCCGAAAATGGCCCCGGGCGGCTCTCCGCTTTCTCACTATCTCCTCAGGTCAGGGGCAGTACAGTCCCATGGCATCTAGCCTAGTGCCCTCAGCCCGTGCCCCTAGCACCCTGCGGGGACACCGCGGGCCACAGCTGGAAGACTCTGGCTAAGAAGCCCTCCCCACCGCCACCTCACCTCGCGCGCACAGTGGGTGCCAGGTGTCGATGAGCCCCCTTCCCCGCCCCCAGCTCAGGCAACTCCGACGCCCAGCGGCCGAGCTTCTCCCCCACAGCCAGCGCCCCTCCAGCCCGAGGGCTCCACACACCGCGAGGAGACAGGCTTGCCTGAGAAAGTGGCGGTGGGAAGAAGGGGCAGCTCTCTCCCACCTGGAGCCTAGGACCGCCTGGGCAAAGTTTCGGGCTGCTCCCGGCCGCCCTCACCGCGGGCGCAGACTCCGCCGCCCGCCCGTCCCCGGCGCCGCTGCGCGCGCTCTGCCACCTGCCCGGGCGGCGGCCACAGGGCGCGCGGGTCTCGGCCGCTGCCAGCCACCCCCCGCCACCCCGCGGCGGGCCGGGGGCGCGACCCGGTGCTCACCCAGTCCCGGCACGAAAGTGTTGAGGAAGAGGCAGATGACGGCCACGGGAAAAGGCATGTAGGGGATGGCGGCGCGCAGGGGCCCCTTCTTCTCGCGGACCTGCACCACCACCCCGCTGGAGGAGGACGCCCCTCGGGGGTCGGCGGCCGCCGCCGGCTCGGCGTCTTTGTGCGAAGGCTCCATGGCGGGCCGCGCTCCAGGAGCGCCCCGGGCTGGCGACCGCGCTCGGTCCGGCTCCAACTCGGCTGCGGCGCGGCGCGCTGAGAAGCACGGCCTCCCGCGTCCCCACCCGCCGGCCTCCGCCGCGCGCTCCACACCCCAGCGGAGGGCGGGGAGGGCAGCGTGACACGCGGCGACAGCGCTCCGCGCCCCTCCCGCCGGGCCCTTCCACGCCCCCTCCCGGCCCCTTCCCCCCAGAGCCGTCGCGGGCGCGCGGCGGAAAGGCAGGCGAGGGCCGGAGGGCAGAGGCTCGCGGAGGGACACCCCTCGGCCCCCCTTCCCGGGACACCTGCGAGCCGTCGGGAACGCTGCGGGTTGGGTCCGCTTGTCGGAAGCGCGCGTTTCACGCCAGGTAGAAGACACGCGACAGGCAGCACCTGCTACCTACTGACCCTTCGCCTCGCGCCTATTTAATTGGATGTTTCGCGTCACCGAGAAAAAGCAATTTGGGGATCGATGCAGGAGATAACGTTGCCAACATCGGGTCGGGTCTCCTTGCAACGCACGCACGCGGTCACGTGCTCAATGGGCGAGGGGAGGAAAGGAGCGGGTCTGCCGCGCGGGAGGGCCTGGGCAGCCCTCTTCCGCGGGGCCGCGGGCCTGCGTTGGCCGTGAGGAGGCGGGTAGGCGAGAGTGCGTGGTGTGCCCGAGCCCCGGCCCAAGGCCCAAGTCGAGTCAATTTCAGTTTTCTCGGGAACCCTGCGCTCCTTTCCAGGGAAGCAACAAGCAGAGCAAAGTAGCAGTGGTCTGGCGTGACGCGATTCCAGTCTTCAGGGTTATTCAGATATTCAGCAACTATGTTATTAACAATCTTCCTACTGTCCTCTTTTAACTTTTTTAAAAAATGGCTTTAAATCTGTAAATTTTTTTCCAGTACTGAGGATATAACCCAGAGCCTTCACACTAAGCTAAATCCTCAGTTCTTCTCCTTCTCCTTCTCCTTCTCCTCCTCTTCCTCCTCCTCCTCCTTCTTCCTTCTTCTTTCTTCCTTCTTCTTTCTTCTTCCTTCTTCCTTCTTTTCCTCCTCCTCCTTCTTCTTCTCCTCCTTCCTCCTTCTTCTTCTTTTTTCAGACAGGATGTCTACATTGTTCAGTTTTCCAGGCTGAGATTGAACTTCTGATCAGCTGCCTCAGCCTCTAAAAGTGGAGAGATTGCAAGCACGTGTCACAGGACTCAGCTCCTTCCTTCATTCCTGATATTTTTCATTTGTACTCCCCATTTTTCCCCTTGTCACTGTTACAAGGAGCTTCTACAGTGTCTGTTTGACATTGAGACTGTAGCTGTTATTTGTAGAGGAGTTTAAAATCTAAGCTACTTCATATAGGAAGAGACCTTCAAATTTTAGTCCAAAATTCAATTTTAGTATATGTGCTGCCGAAGCGAGCACCCAAAATTCAAATAATAACCTTCAAAACATAGACACGAGGGCTGGAGGGTTAGCTCAGTGGTTCCGGCGCCTGCCTCGCAAACTCAAGGTCCTGAGTTCCATCCCGGTAACCACATACAATGCTGGGTGTGGTGACTCACACCCACCAGCCACCAATACCACCTACCACAATTCCGGGCGTGGTGGCTCATGCTTGTAATCTCAGCACTCGGGAGGCAGACACAGGTGGATTGCTGAGTTCGAGGCTTGCCTGGGCTACATAGTGAGCTCAGAGCTAGCCTGAACTACAAAGCGAGACCCTGTCTCAAAACAAAAACAAAAACAAAACAAAACAAAAAAACATAGACACAAAAACAATAAGGAAAATAGATGAAACCACTGATTACATCAGCCAACTAATAATGCATCCAGGTAAGCTTTGGGTCATGAAGATAGAATGTATTTTTTTGCCCTTTTCTGCCACCAGCTGAATAAAGTACATCAGCTTCGAGCCTCTTTTTATCAGGAAAAAAATTGCTGAAGTCAGCTTTCAAACTGCCCAAAGAATTAACTTATTGTAGCATGGGCAGTGGGAAGACAGACTTTGTCTGAAGCTCTGTGTCTTTGAATAAATCTATTAACCTTTCTGAGCCTCAAATGTCTAAAACTGGAATACCTACATCATTTGTGTATGCGTGAGGACTAATTAATAAACATATCGCAACTAGGTCAAAATCTTTTTCCTCCCAACTAATAGACACCTAACTCTAATGTACCTTATGTCTCAACTCGCCTGGGGCCCCAGAATTCCCATTCTAATTTGTTTGCTTTTGGGGTGAGCTATGAGAATTCTGTCTAGACCTAGAGGTCAGAAAAGAAACAACAGCAATATTGTAATGTACACAATACCTTCCCACAAGTACTTAATCAAATACTACTCTGGTGCTATGGGAAGAAATTCTGTGTAAGATTTAAGGTCTTAGGCCGGAGGGTTAGCTCAGCGGTTCTGGCGCCTGCCTCGCAAGCTCAAGGTCCTGAGTTCGATCCCCGGTGACCACATACAATGTTGGGCATGGTGACTCACACCCACCAGCCATCAATACCACATACCACAGTGCCAGGCATGGTGGCTCACGCCTGTAATCCCAGCACTCGGGAGGCAGAGACAGGAGGATTGCTGAGTTCAAGGCTTGCCTGGGCTACATAGTGAGCTCAGAGCCAGCCTGAACTACAAAGTGAGACCCTGTCTCAAAAAAAAAAAAAAAAAAGAGGTCCTCAATCAGTTAACTTTTTTTCTTTTTCTTGAGTTTATTGAGTTTAGATACACATCATGACCACATTCAACATTGAGAATTTGTACCTGTACACAATGTATCTTGATTCTAATTATTCCCATTCCCCTACCCTTCCTACACCCCCAACCCCTATATATGTAAGTTTTGTTTCATTTTTTGTTTTTATCATCAGCTTTTTTCTTTCCCTTCTTTACTTTCCCCTTTCCCCCTTCTGCTTTTTCTTTGAACATTTTCTTCCTATTTCACAGTACCTGTCATAGATTCTGGACCTCATCTACAGCTTCCGTTTCTCATACTAGAGAAATGATATGGTATTTACACATTTGTGTCCTATTTATTTCACCTATGATTATGCCCCCAAACTACACCTGTTTAAGTATAAATGTCTCTAATTTATCATTCTTTATGGCTAATATTCCATTTTTGAAATGCATCTTTATCCAGCCTCCAGTTGACGGGCATTTTTGGCTGTTTCCCAAATTCAGCTATTACAGACTGTGCTGCTATAAACATAGGTGCACCTATATTGCCATGATATGATGCTTTTAATTCTTTCTTGTCAGTCAGTTAACTTTTAATCAGGAAGAGATAATTCCAGTAGAGGGGACTTGACTCATATCTCTTAAAAGCTGGCTTCCCTGAGAGGATATTCCAGTCACACCTGAGATTTGCTTCCTGGCTGCAGCCCTGTCATCAAGCTCAGCCCTTGCTGTGGGCATGCAGTCTGTCTGTCACTTTCCCTCCTACCCACCTGCGATTAGACTTGTAAGAAGCCCATTCGTCCATCCGCTTAGCCATCCAGCCAGCCAGCCACCTGCCATGGTTTGACTGTGTCCACCAAATTATATGTGCTGGAAACTCACTTTCCTCATTTCTGAGACAAAATACCCACGAGTTAAAAGAGAAAAGGTTTAATTAGCTCACAGTTTGTAGAGGTTTCAGTCCATTGTCATCTGGCTTCAAGGCAAGCTGGCATGGCCGAGGGACATGGCAGAGGAGTAACAACTCACGGGAGCAGATGGTAACAAATCAAGCAAGGGAGTGACCATACCTTTTTCTGTCCTTTCCATTTTAGCCAGGCTACTTAGGGTGGGCAGCACTCACACCCTTAATCCCAGGGCTCTAGATCCCAGCACTGCACAATGGATCTGTCACATACCTTAGATCCAGCTGCTTCTGAAGAAATCCTGCCTATAACTGTGAGAGGATATGAGCCGCAGACACAATGAGATTGACCAAAAGCTTGGCCAATGATAAATTTATTGGGCTGGAAACAGGTTTTTATAGCCGTGAAACAGAGTCAGGAGGACAATAGGACAAACTTGGGAGAGGGGAGGAGAAACCCCACTGTTTGCAAATGAAGTCAGTTACCCAGGACATCTGGAGAAGACAGCTCCATGCCGTAAGGAAATATCTTAGTCTCAAGGGCGTGTGAAATCAGGACAGCCTATAGACATGGTTATCTAGGGGACAGGAACTAGCAGAGTAGCCAAGGACAAAGACGGCATCACGTCATCCTCAGGCGCCAGTGGTCTGGGAGCTCGCTGGCGCCTTCGTCCACCTGCACCTGGAGTGACTCGGCTTTCGGGAGTCTGAGGCTCAGCGTGTGGGTCACATGCTCCTGGCTCCCTCTACATATGACCATGTGTGGCTGTGGGAGGAAACCTAGACACAGCCACATAATAAAGGTATTTGAGAGGTGGGACATTGGAAGGTGAATGTCTCATGTGTGCACTGCCTTGGGGGTTGAGCTCATCTGCTCAGGAACCAGTGGGTTCTTGTGGAAGCAGCTGTGCTATAAGCGCAAGCTTTCTCTCCAGCACTGCCAGTGCCATGTTGTGATGCAGCACAGGGCCTCACCATCGGCCAAGTAGATGCCAGCTCTGTCTCTCTATGTCCAATCTTATTGTTCTTCTTTGGTCAAACTTTGGCAAGCTGGAAAGTCCAGAGGAGGATTGAAATTATGTCTCTCTTGTAATACATCTAGCTGGTAGGCTACCTGTATGTCCCAGAAAATAAGACCTAACTGGAAAATAAGCACTAGTTGTTACCATGGTGATGGCCATTATTATGCAGAAGATTATGCCTCACTGTTCTTTTATTTGGTGGCCACTCTCTGAGGGCAGTTTAGGCAAAGTGACTGGGTCTGGCATCTTTCTTCTCTAGTAGTTCTGAAGGTTGATTATTTTCCATTTAGGTCTTATTTTCAGGGAGCACATAGCTAATAAAATGCTGGCTAGCTCACTAGCACCACCTCTCAGCCCTGCCTCCTTTGTAGGTGTCCTCAGTGTGAAGCCTGCTCTCTAGGCAGTGAGAACCTGGCGTCAGAAAATCTGGGACTCACTCCCTGACCAGCAAACTCAGCAGAAAAATCCCTTTTTGCTTCAGAGAAACACAGTTCCAATTGCTCCATCTTGGGTGATGGGCCTGGCTCTGGGCCTGTAATGGGTATGATGCTGTGATCCACAGCCTACACCAAACCGAAAAGGTGGAAGTGAGTCAGAGAAATAGACAGGGAGGACTCTGCCCAGATGAGGGATTGGGAGATGCTTACTACAGACAAGCACAAGGGTAGTGACCACGGTCTACCACGAAAAGTCAATAGACTTCTTACAGCTAACCTGCTAACCTTGAGGCTCCAAGTGTTTGGTGATCCAGCTTTGGGTGCAGCCTACTTACGTGTGATGCAATCTGAAAGACCCCACCTCGGAGTCAGCACTGGGCTGTGACTGGAATCAGAGCAAGTCATCTCTCTGAGCCTCCATTACCCACTGGTTGAATCACACTCACCCTTTCCACCCCAAAAGAATAGCGGGGGGAAAATAAGTCAGAAATTAGAAGAGCATTATTATTCGAGGTCTTTGGATCAACTGGTTCGTTTCCCTGCTTCCTATGTGGGTGGCGTTCCACCTTTTCCTTCCTAAAGTGACATTTGTCTTCCCACTCACTGCTTGAATCCATACCCAAAGCCTAAAAACAATGGATCCCCTGGTCCAGGACTGGAAGTTCTAAAATCCCAAACTAAAAATATACCTTTTTCTTTATAAATTGAGCATCTTAATTATTTGTTCTAGTGACAGAAAGCCAACTAACATATGCCCATCTATACACTAATATGTATCTGGGTCACTGTCAGACCGTCATATACTGCCCCTGCACACTGTCTGAGGACCCAGGGAGGAAGCTCTGCCACACTGAACCCAGAATCTGATTATCTGGGAAAAACATGTTGAGGTGAGCTCTAGCAAAGCCAGAGAGGAGACCACTGTCTCCGAGAGTCCTGCAACAGGCTCTACAGCTTCATCTTGGCAAGCCCTATCCTGCAAACCACTTCCATGTTCTAAAGTTGGGAAGGCTGACAGGTTACCAGGAAAATGCACAATGCTGTTCAGAGAAAGAACAAGACAGCCTTCTGTCTAAGAGCTGGTTAAGTTGAGCATATTTGCCTTCTTTTAAAAGCTAAGAGCTAGGCTAGGGTTTTAGCTCTGTGACACTGTGCCTGCCTTGCAAGCACAAGGTCCTAAATTTGATTTCCAGTACCACAAAAAAAATTAAATTACATTAATTAAATTAAAAAATAAGGACACCAGACCTCCATATTGCTAAACCACATTGGGGAATTACCTGGAATTTTATGAAAGAGGAAACAAACTGATACCTTGTTTAAGTCACAATGATGTTTCTTTTTTTTTTTTTTTTTTTTGAGACAGGGTCTCGCTTTGTAGTTCAGGCTGGCCCTGAGCTCACTATGTAGCCGAGGCAAGTCTCAAACTCAGCAATCCTCCTGTCTCTGTCTCCTGAGTGCTGGGATTACAGGCATGAGTCACCACGCCCAGCACTGTGGTATGTGGTATTGATTGCTGGTGGGCGGGAATCGCCACGCCCAGCATTCTATGTGGTCACTGGGATCAAACTCAGGAACTTGCACTTGCGAGGCAGGCACCTGAACCACTAAGCTAAATCTCTGGCCCATGATGTTTCATTTTTTAATAAGCAGCCCAACCCCTCTTCTAATTTAGAACTGTTCCATCAAACTTTCCTAAAAGACAAAAATGTTCTCTTCATCTATGAGCCAAGTACTGTGTTACCTTTGTTTTTTTCTTTGGAGACAGTCTCACTAGTTCAGGCTGGCCCTGAGCTCATTATGTAGCCCAGGCAAGCCTCCAACTCACAGCAATCCTCCAGCCTCAGCCTCCCGGAGTACTGGGATTACAGGCATGAGCCACTACGCCCAGAACTGTGGTATGTGGTACTGATTGCTGGTGGGGTGACTCACCATCCCCAATACTGTGGCATGTGGTTACTGGGAATCAAACTCTGGATCTTGCACTTGCAAGGCAGACACCAGAATCACTCAGCTAAATCCCTGGCCCCGTACTGTGTTAGCAACTAAATACCTGATATATTTTTGGCTCACAGCTTCAGAGACTTCAGTCCATGGTTGACTGTCTTCATTGCTTTGGGCCCGTGGATGCACAGAACCTCAGGTGGGGACACTTGGTGTGGGGCATCATTCATCTCATGGTGGTTGGGAAGCAAAGAGAGAGGAAAAGGGGCCAGGACCCCTGCCCCAAGGGGTCATCCTCAGTAACAGAACTCCCTCTATCAGTCTCTACCTTCCAGGCCCACAGGCTGGAGGCTGAGTCTCCACACAGGTCTGGGAGATACTCAAGATCTGAACCAGAGCAGGCATCATACTTACTGTTTTGTGTACACAGTCTCCTCTGATCTTTACACCCACCCACGAACTAGGAATTGAGTGTGACTACTTCACAGATGAAGACAAAGAAGCTTGGAAAAAAGGAAATGAGATCTGCTTAATTCCTAAGAATTACTGGGAAAAATTATTCCAAAGCTTTCTCCTCATCTTCACTCAACCTCACTAGCTTATTCCATTCTGTATCACCCAGGTGCCTCTGTCCTTCTTTGAAATCTCCCCCTGACCCTCTCCCCAACTCCTTTTCTTTCCAAGCTTTTAGTCTTCAGCCTCTTCTCTCCCAACTAACAGGCTAGACTGGCTTAGCTCCACTTAGTTCCTAATAAATCTATTAAGCTGCAATCAATCTTAAATGGACCCTCTTGATTAAACGTGGTGGTGACGAGTCTGACTTTCCTTAAGATAACTACTAAGGATCTGAGCAATACATCACACTGATTGGCAGAGAAAAGTGCGTTACCTCAAAGTACCCTCCCTCCATCTGGCCAGGCCCTGAGCACAGCTGGGGGGCTCCTGTGGCCCCTCTCCTCAGCCCCAGTGCAGAGAGCGTGGAGCTGCAGCTCAGGACCCTGGCAGCGCCAAAGAAGAGGTCTTCAGTAGGCAAGGCTCCTCAGCTCTCTGGTCTTGCCACTGTGGCATCCCCTCCCAAGGCCTGCTTCGGTCTCCCGGGGCTTCTCTCCCCTGCATGGGCACACTCCAGGGGCAGAGGGAAGGCTTCTCTGGAGAGGTGTCAGTCCCCTAACTGGTGAGGGAGTTGCTTTTAATTTGCACTGCTCCTGACAGTAGCAGAAGGGATTTCACGGAGCTGTGGGCATAACGGAGCAGGTGAAAAACGAGGGTCGGGGAGAAGGATAGATAATGGAACTGAAAATTGAAACCTGCTCTCCTCTCAGAGACCAGGTGGAGTTGGGGCAAGGTCTCTTGGGAGAGACAAGAATGCTGACCCTTCTTCCCACCCAGCATCCTTCACACCGTACTGGGGCTTCTGGTCCTGTTCTCGGGAGCCCCACCCCTTTTCCCAGCTATGTGCTCCCACACCCAGGGCTGTGCACAGAGCTGGCACATCCTCGATGCCCACTGATGCGAATTGAGTCTGCCTCGTCATCTAGGCACTGATCAGTTCCTGTGTCCCCACAGGCAACTTTTATTATTCAACTGTCCCAGACACCCCCAATTCATGATATCATCTCGGAAGCAGTGGGAGTCCCAGAACTGATGACTCGTTTCAGTATGGGAGAAAACAGAAGGACTCCAAAGAGAAACAGGAAAGAAAGAAAGGAAGAAAGGAAGGGGGCGTGGAGAAAAAGGGAGAGGGACAGAGAGCTTGCCCTTTACCTCTAAGGACATCTTTACCAGGGTCCCACAGTGGTGTGTGAGCTTTCTGGTACTGTAACAAAATAACTAAATAAATCATTGACTTTGAAGAAAGAGGTTTATTCTGATTCATGGTTTTGGAGATCCCAGCCCTGTTGCTTTGGGCCTGAGGCCAGGTAGCACTTCACAGAAACTACACATGGTGAGGCAGAAACTACTCCCCCCCTTGCCACAGGTAGCTGGGAGAGTCAGAGCAGGAGTTCCACTCCACACTCTGTGACCCAGGGACCACCCCCAGGCCTCAACTCCCAGAGGTCCCACCCAACCTCATGGCACCACCCTGGGATGGGCCTTTTACACATGAATCATGGAGGAACATTGAGACCTGAGACAGCTGGACGGGGTGTGTGTAGAATCACTACCTCAGCTGACACTAAAGTAATGTGCAGAAGAGAAAAGTAACAACACAGCCCAACCAAACAGAAAACTGGAGCTTCTGGTCCTGAGCTTCTTCAAACCCCCAAAGGTGGCTGTAGCAGGACCTGGTGCCATCTCCAAGTCTGCCACCCACTGCACAGCTGATTCCAGCCTGCAGCTCCTTTTGCCTCAAGGCACGCTGCCCAAGGCCTGGGCTGGTTCTGCACCAGCTGTGTGTCTCGTGTTTCCTGTGGTAACACATGGGTACCACTGCCAGCTCTGCATTGGCATTTAGTTCCTGGGTGTGGGTTGATTTGTTTCTCTCTTAACCATTTGCACTTGTGTCTCTGAGGCTCCAGGGCTGCTGTACTGCGAAGGGACTCAGAAGGCTCTGTGCTGGAGACCACTTTTCCTCCCCGCCTGCCTCGGACAGCTGCCCCACAGACCCTGGCCTGACGTGCACAGGGACTGGGTCCAACACCAAAGACAGGGTGCCCTCCGCCCTGCAAGCAGCAGATGCTCCACGGCTTAGAGTGTGACATCCCAGGGCACAGCCTTCCTGCTTCACACTCGCCAACCGTGTGACCTTGAGACTGATTCTTAGAGGCTCAACTTCCACATTTCTAACATGAAGACAGTGACAGTACCTACCTATAAAAAGTGATGGATGGGGCCGGAGGGTTAGCTCAGTGGTTCCGGCGCCTGCCTCGCAAGCGCAAGGTCCTGAGTTCGATCCCCGGAAACCACATACAATGCTGGGCGTGGAGACTCACGCCCACCAGCAATCAACACCGCATACCACAATGCCGGACGTGGTGGCTCACGCCTGTAATCCCAGCACTCGGGAGGCAGAGACAAGAGGATTG
>PVIC010028602.1:0-23056 GCA_004025085.1 Thryonomys swinderianus
TTAATCTGCATATTATAATTTCAGCAACATGGTCTTTATGAATTGTAGGAATTTCATGAAATGAAACTATTATTTTAAAAGGTATCTATTTCAAATAGTTTTATTTTCCCTCCATTTCTGTTAGCACGTATTAGTTGTGCACACCGGTGGGGTGCAGTGTATCTCCACACAAGAGCAGGACCTCAGGTGGAACTTGGTGTGGCTCCTCCAGGGACCCTCTCTGGTCCCCAGCTGTGGTTCCTACTTGGGAGCCTGTGCAGCGGTGTGGCTGCAGGTAGGCTGAGGTGCTGTCCACAGCCTTGGGCCGTGCCCCTCAGCACGTCCCAAGTGCCGGTCCAGGCCCCTCAGCAGCCTGTGGGGTGCAGCAGGGCGGGGATTGCGGTTCCCTCCTGCCCTGTCTGGAGCAGATGCTGCCTTCTGTGGTGGCGCTGGTGTGAGTCTGCACGGGCCGGCCATGCTGTTGGGCTCAGAGGGCGAGGTTACTGATCTTGAGGTTCTTGAGGTGGCTCAAAGGACCTGGCTTGAAACTAATGGAGCTGGGTGATCATGGGCTGAGACGTCTGGGCTGGCGGTGTGTACCTTACTCTCGGAGCTCAGGGAGGCCGAGGCACGAGGACCACAAATTCGAGCCCAGCCTGGGTGATTTAGCAAGACCCATACAGTGGTGTCTCTGTTGATGAACTTCATTCTACGATTTTAGTTGTGAATTAAATTGGTCATGAACAGAATCAAATTTCCCCACAAAGTTCAGGTCATCTGATGTGGAGTTCTTGAACAGAAACAAAATTTTGCTGAATGCTTCTGTTTGCAAACTGAATTATTCAAGAAGAGAAGCGTCTATGAACAGAGGAATTACCTTTAAAAAGAAAAAAAGTGAACAAAGGTTTAGTGATTAGCTCAGTGCAAAGACCCTGGATTCAGTCTCTAGTACTGCGCACCACCTCAGCCCCTCCCCCCAAATCCCAGAAGGTTTTCCTCATTTGAGTTGCTTTTCTTATTTTGTCACAGCAATGGAAAACTGGCTGACACTCCCCTCCGTGTCAGAGTCGCTCTGCCCTCCAGTGAGCGCAGTGTGACATGTGCAGGGCTCAGAGACGGACAGCCACGCAGGGTCCCTGGCCCCGAGCACCCAAATCCCAGATGAGGTCCTCTCCACCGGGGCCAGCAGGCACATTCCAGGTTTCTCACGTCTGTGGGTGCAGTGCTGTGAGGCAGAGCTCCAGCAGCGGGGCTGCAGCAGGCACAGATGGCACTGACGATCTCGCCCACTTACTCTGTGAGGGGAGACTGTGGAAACAGGTGACGGCAGCCGCCAGAATGTGCTCTTGTCGCAGGTCTATGCTGTTCACTTCCAGTGCTCCCCACAGTCACTTCAAAGTACTGCCCCTGTGGTTCTTCATGGAGAAGGGAGGCAGAGACCCTCTACTCAGCTATCTTGTCTTGTCTGCAGGTAACTTAAATTTAATGTTAACCTAGTACAGAGCGAACTAGTATGTCAGCAAGTTTTCACCACAAACTGTAGGACTCCAAATTCCATCATAACTTCAGATTTGGGCTGGGGATTTATAGCTCAAGTGGTACCGTGCCAACCTGGGATGCACAAGTGCCCGAGTTTGATCCCCAGTACTGCAAAAAGAGACACAAAACAAAACAAAACAACAAAAAAAACCCTTCAGATTTGGGTGTTGAGTCTATTGCTAATTAAACACCTATCTCTGAGTCACGTGAAAAACCCAGGGAAGGACAGCAACCTTTGTTTGGACTATTCCTCCTTTCCAAGGGTCTGTTGCTTCTGCAGTCTGCTGACTAGTCTCCTGAGGTGAAATTAGAATGTAAAACAGCAGAGTCTGGCAGGCTCAGGTGATTACCAAAGCAAGTTTAGGATCCCTCCTATAACATCATGAGGTAAAGATGGCTGGTAAATATTTTCTCAATAAGTATTTATATGAATCTCACTTATATCTCAATTGCTTTGATATAGATTTCGAGGCTTTCCATTTGTCCTGATTTTCCAAGTCCACCTAGGAGACCCTCTACCAAGACTGTGCAAGGACTTCTATTAGCCCAGCCCACCACAGTGCTGGCTGTACAGGACATGTAGTGTCCTCAAGTGATAAATTCTGATGTTGTTGTTAATATGATGCAGTGGTTCTACTGAAGTTAGGTAGAAGGCATAGAAAACCCAGAATCAAAATCATGCCATGTATCAGCTTTCACATTGCCAAACACAATACCCAACACTGCACCTAAAAAGAGGAAGGTTTAAATAAAATCATAGTTTGGGAAGGCTCAGTTCATAGCTCCCAGGCAGGGACATCAAATTAGAAGGTGGGGTGGAGTAAACTGCCTGGTTCAATGGCCAGGAGCAGAACAGGGGACAGCAGTAGAGAGGATGGTGGGAGGGGGACCATCAGAGTGCCCCAGGCCATGCCAGACACACCCAGGAGTGCACTCTACTAATCTGCTAGGTGTTTATTATTCTGATGGATTTTACATATCAGGATGAACAGACACAATCCACCCTTTGTCAACTTCACACCTACACACATTTAAATCATACTCAATGCCTACATAAATATAATAGCAAGTCTGTAATTCTGTGTAACATAATACAATTATTTCATAAACACAAGTACAAGAATCCTTTCTCCAAAATCTTAACTGTTCCAGCATTTTTCAGAAGTTCAAGTTTCTTCTGAGACTCAAGGCAAACTCTTAGCTGTGAACAATATATTTTTTTTTTTTTGAGACAGGGTCTCACTTTGTAGTTCGGGCTGGCCCTGAGCTCACTATGTAACCCAGGCAAACCTTGGACTCAGCAATCCTCCTGCCTCTGCCTCCCCAGTGCTGGGATTACAGGCGTGAGCCACCAGTCCCAGCATTGTATGTGGTTACCGGGATTGAACTCAGGGCCTTGCGCTTGCGAGGCAGGCACTGAAACCACTGAGCTAAATCTCCGGCCCAGCTGTGAACAATTTTAAAAGCATTACATAAACCAAAGATACAAGGCACAGGGCAAACAGTCCCATTCCAAAGGAGAGGTAGTAAAATGAAATAAAAAAGGATTAGACCAAAGCACGACCCAAACCCAGCAGAATGACCAGTAAATCCCACAGCTCTGTCTAGCAACTGGGATACATTGTGACAAAGTGAGGTCAGACAGCATGAGTGGTCCCATCATGGCCTTGCTAGTTGCAGCCTACAAGATGTCTGTTAGCCTGGTTCTACTCACAACCCACATCATTCCTCAGCTGATGATCCACATTCCTGGCATCTCTGGCTTCCTGGGGTCTCCACTGAACCTTTAGCTTCATTCCAGCAGCTTTGTACAATTTCTTCTCTAGGTGTCCTTTCTTATCTCCTACACCTTTCTTTGAAATCTGGGTAGAAATCTTTCTGACCCCAGAAGCCCTGCATCCTACATGCCTGTTAAACAGGATCTCTGGACAACACCATGATCTCCTATCAGGGGAAGCAGTAGTGAGGCCCCTTTAGACCAAGGCTGCTGTGGCCTTTTGAGTGCCTGGATGGTGGAGAATGGTGAAATGAACCTTGGGGAACCAATTTTTTAAAGACCCTTCTTGAGCAGGGGTTCCCAAGGACTTTCTTCTCAAGTGAAAGGTGGAGCTTTGCATTTTGAACCTCTTGGATGGGGTCTTGTTGCTTGTTGAGACACTGTCTTGCTTTATAGTACAGACTAGGCTTGAACTATATAGTCCAGGCTGGCCTTGAATTTGCAAGCATCTTCCTGCCTCAGCCTCCCAAGTGTTGGGATTACAGGCATGTGCCACCATGCATGGTCTGCTGATTTCTGAGATACTGTTAGGGCATCTTTTTCATGCCCCTGCACAACATAGTGTTTCCTTTAGGCAACCACACGTTTTCTCTTAGGCAACCACACGTTTTTTTGGGTCCCAACTGTGCCAATAGTTTCTTCTGAACCAGTATTTATTTCTCAAATTACTCTCCTCTTTTGCCCAATTACCTCAATAAATTTGCTAAAAGCAGTCAGTGGTACCCAAGACACAGCCTGAATGTTAGGTTGTTTTGAAATTTCCTCTGCCAGATTACTTAGTCTGCTGCCATTAATCCGTGTCCCACGAAGTTTGAGGACATGGGGAAAATGCAGACTAATCATCTGCCAGACTGTAACACACATGACCTCTAGCCCAACTGCTAGGGGAGTCTGTTTCCAGTTGAATCCTCCTGGGCCTGGCTTTTACTGTCTGGATTCCATCAACCCTCTGGATTTCTGAACTCTGACTAGAAACACCCTTAGGCTCTGCTTACTGCAGTCTAAGACTTCTCTGGCCACCTCTTCACTTTTCTCAGTTCCTCCCGAAAACCAGTTCTAAAGACATCTAAGTCACATAGCAGTAAAATGACAGCAATGACTCTCTGCTCTGATACCAGTTCTCTATATTTTCAGCTTTCCCATTGCTGGACATAATACTCAACACATATCTTTTTTCTTTTCTTTCTTTTTTTTTTTTTTTTTTTTTTTTGCTTTTTGAGACAGGGTCTCGCTTTGTAGTTCAGGCTGGCCCTGAGCTCACTATGTAGCCCAGGCAAGCCGCTGCGAACTCAGCAATCCTCCTGTCTCTGCCTCCCGAGTGCTAGGATTACAGGCGTGAGCCACCAAGTCCGGCATTGTGGTATGTGGTGTTGATTAGTTCAGACTGGCCCTGAGCTCACTATGTAGCCCAGGCAAACTTCAAACTCAGCAATCCTCCTGCCTCTGCCTCCTGAGTGCTGGGATTATAGGCGTGCAACACCACACCTGGCACTATGGTATGTGGTTTCTAGGGATCAAATCAGGGACCTTGCGCTTGGCAGGCAGGTGCCAGAACACTGAGCTAAATCTCCGGCCCCTGCCACCATTCTCACTTTAGCTGTCAGGCAGACACGAGGGCAGTGTCACAATGTCAAGGGAGTTTTGCCGGGTCTTGGAGTCCGACACCTACCTGCTGGAGGTGCTGTTGACAATGCTGCTGTAGCTGCCCCGGGAAGTGAACGGGCAAGGGGCTGTGGGGGGTGATGGAGAGGTGGGTGTTGGTGAGGTCTGGTGTTGTTTTAAGAAAATGTCTGCTTTGAGGGTTTGCAGAGAAAGTTTATAAAGACTGTCAGTAGCTGGAAATAGAAAACAAAAGCTCTTATGAATGAGGCATTCTGGTTTGTAGTCTTCAATCCGTGACTGCTGATGCTCTGAAACAATGCGCGACCCAAAGAAGACTGCCGATTCACGCTCTTACGGGCCTTTTTAAACATATCTTTAAAAAGAAGGAATCTGCGACACTTGGCTCTCCGAGGAGCCTACACTCCCAGGGTGATCTGGGTGGCTCCAGCTGCCCTCTTCACTATGTCTCTGCCTGGGCAGCCAGGGGCCCTGTGCTGAAATGTGGAAGGGCTTCAGCCCCGACCAGTTTGCAGCCGCAGTGGCAGGAGCTGTGCCCAGGCTGGTGTTGGGGCACATGGCACCCTCAGATGCCGTGCCATGTGCAGCTCTGCTCCCTGCTATGCAAGGACGTGGGCTCTTGGTATATTCCTGCACCCATCAGAGCAGTTTTCAAGATTGAAGATCTCCACCCCGATCTTCTTTAGCCAGGCCATCCGGTCCACCTGCCCTCAGAATGGACCAGCCGGGTGCAGGTCGGCTTTCTGCAGGCCCTCCCTTCTCTTGCTCTGCTGCCTTCTATCTCTGGCCAGTGTGTCTATAGGAGAGCACTGCTACCTGCCTTCGGCGGGCCGCACTCAGCACCTTGGTTTACCACAGCCCAAGTCTGGGAAGGCAGGGGGGCAAAGTCAGGGACGCTCCACACAGGTGCTTGTGCAGCAGGGTGGCTGAGTGGGGAGTGAACTGAAACTGGCAAAGTGATTCTGGGACATGTGGAGAAACAGTCACAGGCGCAGGATGGCTGAGTCAAGGCTTTGGCACAGTAAGCCCGTCTGGGTGGCAGCTGCTGCAGACAGTACACTCTGCTGTGCACACGGGCAGTGGCGTGCCAGCCCGGGACAGGGAGCCCTCAGGTGAATCCTGGCCACTTCCTCTGGTGTAAATGCCCCACCGGGGCCAGCCTCAATCTCAACAGTATAACCACTGGCTACCCTGCACAGCCACGGACCCTTGCTGACTGCTTCAAGCTGGCCATGATGCTGGGCTCCCTGACAGCAGTATGCTGGCCCCTGGGCTACACCCAGCAATGGGGTGGCTGTGGGTGCAGGGAGCAGCAGGTTCCCAGAGCGCCATACTTAGAGCTGCCGGGCTTGTGAACTGGGACAGCATCCCACTCGGGAGGAGGAGAGTCCTTTTCACGCTCCGAGCTGCTGGTGCTGCCCAGTTCTTGACTATTTGGGAGGAATTTTGCTAGGGCAGGTGGTCTGTTGTCCACTAAATTATTTGTACCTGCATGAAACCCAGAAAAAACAGCTGTCATTGTTCCTCTGTTTCAGATGTGTCTCGCTGAGACCGTCAGTGAGGATAAGAACACCGTCATGTCTCACAACATGACTAGTAACTGATGCTACTCATAACTCACAGCAATTAGAAATGTGGGGACTGTGCAAATACCCATGTGACCAAGGGGACCATACCTTTTGTTTTCTGGGGACTTCGTGATTTGGATCCACTTGTCAATGGGATTGGAAGAGGAATCTTGGTTGGCAGATTTCTTCGTTGTTTACTTTCCAACAGGGGAGTATATGGTATTTCTAAAGAACTGAGAGGCAATCAGGGGTGAGGATGCAGGTATGTGCCACTGTTTTGGAGTAGAGGTAGAGACACTGATTCTGTAATTACCCTACGGTTCCACTGCACATCTACTATAGCTCAGGGAGGTGTGGCCTACCCACACAGCTGGCTCAGGACTACTGAGCAAGCTGGGGCTGCTTGGGGGACACCCAGCCCGGCAGTGTGAACCTTCTTGTTCTCAGCAGGGGCAGGGTATGGAGGTGGGGCCAGCATACCTGCCTCAGGCATCGTGCACCATGAGCACCCAACTCTGCCCCTGGCCCCTGGCAGCCCTCCTGAACATGGGAATTCTGGGGGTCTCGGGCTCACAATCTCACAGCTTCTGCTAATCACAACCTTGGACACATCTCCCCAGAGAAACTGCAAGGAGCCAGGTCTGAGGAGGAACCCTGAGCCCTCACAGAACAACAGGCTGCTTTGTGTGTGGGTCCAGGCCAGTGGTGCAGCGAATCCTAGGCAACCACTGCCGACATTCTTTTTATGGACTCACTGAGGGTGCAGGCTTCCCAAAAGATTCTGAGTAAGCACTGAATAGTAAACATACATTGTATAAATAGGACAACTGACTGAATTTCCTGTCAGCCAAGGCAAAATAGCATGATGGGCCAGTTTAAGCCTCCACACTGATGAAGACATTAAATGTGCTGGGAGACAAGCAGTCCTGAGAGGGAAGCTGCAGGAACGTGCTGGGCAGCAGGCCCACGAAGGTGACACTGTGATCAACAGTGTTCTTTATAAAGCTACCTCTGTGACACCCACCAAAGTCATGCCTTGGGCCTGGGGGTCTTGTGGAGGGTTGTGTGATACGCACAAAGGCTCTGCTGGTGACAGTGAGAGGCAGCTGCTGGCAGCCATGTCTCCTGTGGAGAATTACCATAAGAATCAATCGCGGTCACTACCACCAGCCTCCACCTCTCTCAGACCTGTATGTCTGCACAGACAGACACACCTCTGGCACTCTCTGCTGACATCCTCAGCCTTCAAGGGCTCCCTGTACCACAGGTCTTCCTTCCATCACCATCCCTATGGCACTTCCACAGGCTAGGGTTGAGGTAGGACACTCCCTGTACTCAGTGCAGACGCCCTCAGAGCTCACGAGGATCCAAACATCCTGGACCCACTGGCACCAGGACAATGAATAAATGACATTTTAAAGAAGGCTCCTTACAAACACTTTGGAAGGTGGTAGAGTCAAAAGCCATTTGCATTCTTTTTTCTTTACATTTTATACATTTCTCATAAACATATAAATACACATGGGATTAGTAAAAGAGCTAACCAAAACCCCAGAGGGTCTCTGTTGGTCCTTGCCAGTAGAATTTTAGGCAGGGTGATAAAATGAAGTAAAAACCCCACTCATTATGGGGGAGACTGTTAGCGTGACTGTTACTATTATAAATCACCTGTCCCCTTTCCACTTCTGACAGAGTCATTTAAAACTCAGTTTTCTAAAAAGCCCCTAAGGCTCCCATGACACCGACATGTAGCCTTGGGGGAGGTGGTGTGGGTGGGGTTATTTTTAGGCAAGTTGGCTGAGGAGTAGGGTGTCTATTTATGCAAGGCTTAGCTTTTGTGCCACTATAAAATTAATTGGCTTTTTAGAAAAAAGGTGCCAGACTATTTTATTTTTGTGGATTCATATGTTCCTAAATTAAGCCAGATGATCTCTAGCAAAAACCCTATTTTAAGCTTCAAAATAAAATGAATGAGAGCCATCTTACTTGAGGTGCTTCTTTCTAAAAGGGAAGGTGGCCTCAGCTAGGCCTCTGTTTGGGCAGAGCTGCGGGGGGTGCTCCCGCTCCCGCTCCACGTGCAGGTGCATGGTGAGCAGTGTGGTGTCCATGCCCTCGGCCCTATACTTAGGGCACCACAGTCACCTTTGTTCATTGGAGTTTATTCCAGCTACTTGGGAGTATGGGAGGAGCCGAGCATGAGCCACGCTCTGGGCTGTATCAGCACTTCCAAAGTTTCCAACAGGAAGTGATTATGACCCTCTATGAAGCAGCCTTGCTATGAGTGCACCTGTACTCTTCAGGTATGTGGATCATGACCAGAAGGCATCTCACTTGGGTGAGGACCGGCCGTAACTCTGCATGACCAACAGTAGTGCCCGTCACAGCTCAGGGCACACAGGGATGGCTCTACTCAGAAGCAACTGTCTTCAGTTACTTACAAAATCACTCTGTCTAATTACATATCTGATTCATGAAATAATCCATTCTGACTCTCAATATTTTTTAGAAAAACACACAATGACCAGTGAATTAAAAGGATTAGATTAAGTAGATTAGATTAAGGAGATTAAAAGTCTGCAGTAGTACATGGATTTTTCCAATGATAAAAAGATAGTTTAAGAGAAGTAACCTAGAGAACATGGCTTGAGATGCCTTCTGGTAATGATTTCTCTTGACTACGCATCAGGAGAACCCAGGGACCTGGGGGAGCCCTCATCCCTTGGGTGGGAACACAAAATGACTGCTCTAGCTTCTGCTTTGCCAGACAACTGGAAATCCTCACAAAGGCAGTGGCCTCTAGAGAAGTCTGCTATATTCTTCAAATTCCCATCTGCTGTTCTGGTAAAGTCAGAACACAGCAGAGGTCAGTGAAGGCAGATGAGTGTCATCAACATGTCCCATCTGCTTATCTCAGGTTCCAAACTCTGGAAGCAGGGCTAGCAAACAGCAGGTGTGGTAACACGTACCTACAGGACAGCATTGATGATATTTATTTACCTACAGGACAGTATTTATAATGCTTAGGAGCACTGGCTTTTAAATTTATGATCATAAGAACTGTGTAATTATTCTCAAAAGATTTTTACTATGTGGATGTTAAGGTTTTTCGTAATCTGGATGCACTGCCTCATTCCCTAAGATAGCCACTCCCCCAGCTAAATTTGAAACCGGCCTGGAGCACACTCCTGAGCTGCTACAGCAATGCTAACCCTGTCCTGGGATGCCAGGCTGCCAACCACCTCTTCAGAAGTGGCCGTCACCTTTCTCTCCTCTCTGATATTCCTTTTACCTGGAACACACTGTTCTGAACAGAATGTGGGCCTGGTCAAATTCCCACAGAAGACTAAATTTTCCATAGAAATGCTTCATTAGGAATCAGCGCCATGTGTCATTTTGTAAGGTCCGATGACATTTTACTGTGGTAATCTCTACAGAACAGGACTGGCCCTCCCTGATGCCAGCTGCATAACAAATCCAGGTTAGTCATATTTTTGCAAAGTCAAGTTTTATCCCCCAAATCAGAGTCAGAACAGACTTTCCACAACTTAGGCTTGGATAAACAAAGACAAAAAGGTATAATTTCTTTTTTGATTTAAACACAATGCCTTGATTTCCCCCATCACTCCTGCTGTCTGTGTCCAAAAGAAGGCAGTGCTGTTATTTTTTTAAGACAGGATCTCACTATGTAGCCCAGGCAAGCCTGGAACTCAGCAATCCTCCTGCCTCTGCCTCCCGCGTGCTGGGATTAAAGGCGTGAGCCACCATGCTCGGCAGTGCTGTCATTTTTATGACAAACTAAAAAGGGCTTTATCATGATGTCAGCGCCAAACACAGACAACACAGAAATGCAGACTCTGATGCAAGATCTAACGAGAACATGGAGTGACCTTAGTTTAGAGCATTCGTTCCCTTGGACAGATACCCACAGCAAGGCCTCCCTGTGGGGCTGCCTGAGGCCTGTGGGATGAGGCCAGTTAGTTCATGACAAACTGTCTGGTGCGGACGCTTGCCTGACAGTTTCTGGGTGAGAACAGACTCTTCCAAGTTTTATGGTGCTCAGTTCTAGACCCCGGCCGTGGCTCTGGGCCTCTGCAGACGCAGAGCTCTTCGTGACAAAAGCTGTGCTCATCCTGCTGGATGACCGACAGCTCTGTGCATAGGCAAAAGGACTTTTTGCCTGGGAGTGAATCATAAAACTAAACTTCCACGCCAGGCTGCTAACCTTGCCCCTACATGTCTGGCTGGATGTTAGACATAAAAAAAAGCCCAAGAGAAACATGAAGTGGGGCTCCCCCAAAACCAACCAACAGAACAATACCTGACTTTTGCCAGCTATGTCCTCTGTGTACCTTTCTTCTCTGCACTTATTTGTTTTACCTGGGTTTCACATCTGTTGGGATTTTTTTCTTAACATGAATACGATTTTGCTTTTTTGCTTTAGTTGAGACATTTCATTTTCATGTTTTTCAGAAATGGCTTGTTTTCCCTTTTGCTTTTTTGTGTCCTATAAAAATAATGTACACACTTAATTGCTTGAGAAGGATTAACAGAATGATTGAAGTGAGCTCCATTTGAAGATAAGGACACACAATCTACAACACCAGAGATCTGTGTATCTTACATGTAATGTGGACAGGCTCCTTTATGCAATCTGACCTTTACTGTGGTTTTGGCAAGTCTTCACACATTTTTTCTTTTTTGAGACAGAATCTCTCTTTGTAGTTCAGGCTGGCCCTCAGTTCTCTATGTAGTGCAGGCAAGCCTTGAACTCAGCAATCCTCCTGCCTCTGCTTCCTGAGTACTGGGATTATAGGCATGAGCCACCATGCCTGGCACTGTGGTATGTGGTATTGACTGCTGATGGGCATGAGTCACCATGCCCAGCATTGTTTATGGTTACTGGGGATCGAACTCAGGACCTTGTGCTTGCGAGGCAGGTGCTGGAACCACTGAGCTAAATCTCTGGCCCTTCACACATTTTTTTTTTTTTTTGAGACAGGGTCTGGCTTTGTAGTTCAGGCTGGCCCTGAGCTCACTATGTAGCCCAGGCAAGCCTGGAACTCAGCAATCCTCCTGCCTCTGTCTCCTGAGTGCTGGGATTACTGGAATAAGTCACCACATCCGGCATTGCAGTATGTGGTACTAGCTCAAGACCTTGGGCTTGCATGGCAAGTGCTGAAACCACTGAACTAAATCCCTGGCCCAAGTCTTCAGATATTTTAAGTATATTATGATTATGCTATATGTGGAGAGTCCAAGTTATAAATAAGATTTGTCCTCTGTTCTGATAGTGATTGATGGTGGCAGTGGCAGCAGGAATTGGTGACTTCTCATTTCCAATATTAGGGAGTAAAACCTTGTCTTTATTGGTATGAAATGTCTGGCCTTCTACAATGTAAGGCTGAACACTTTGGCAATGGCTTCACCGAGCAAACACCCTAGGAAAGAAGGCAGAGCAGGCAGCAGTCCTACCTGCTCCTCCATGAGCCTGGCCAAAGAGCCATGGCTGGGTCAGTGCCGACAGCCACTCTGTCAGTGGGATGGTGCCTGGTATCCATTTGCACATTTGGATCTTGATAACAGGCAATGGGAAACCAAAGGGGCCCAGTCCTCTCCCTGCAGGCTTGTGAGGTCAGCAGGAGGAGGAACGTGCTTCTGCAGGTGTCTCTCGGGCACCAGTGGAGCTGCACATGGAAGGTGCTGGGCACTCAAACAACCTGGCTCTTCACCACTGCCACCGGGAAGCACAAGGCCAGCTGAGAGGGCAGACTGGGGAAGGCCATGCTCAGCACGGAGGCACAGCCACAGGTGTGGGTTCTCCAGATGGTCATTAAAGCAGCCGGATTTCCTAGCTCACAACAGGTCAGTCCCTTTAAATGTCAGGAGTGAACAACAGAGGCAGGTCCGAAACCGCCCCTGGTGCATGTGCCTGTAGACTGCAGGGTTATTCCAGAAGCATTTCCCAAACCCACCACCTGTTAAGTGGTCTGTGGACCAAGACCTATGAGGACAAGGATATGGCCTTTTTTTTTTTTTTTTGAGGCAGGGTCTCGCTTTGTAGTTCAGGCTAGCGCTGAGCTCACTATGTAGCCCAGGCAAGCCTCAAACTCAGCAATCCGCCTGTCTCTGCCTCCCGAGTGCTGGGATTACAGGTGTGAGCCACCACACCTGGCGGATATGGCCTTTTTTGTCCAGTGCTGCTGCCCAACCACCTCACATGCGATCTGCCCCTTAGGTGACTCACACACATTTGTTCACTGAGTGGTGGATCAGAGCTGGAGAAGGCAAATGATAAAAATGACCCGGCAAGGGTAATCCAGCTGGGAAGAAAGTATACAACCTGCTGCCCAAGAGCAGTCAGAGAAATCAAGGTCACAGCCCCAGCCTAAAAGTGCTTTGCAGGAGGGCAGGCTCCTGGGTCAGGCGCAGGTGCATGGGCTCTGAGCTGTATTTTCGAGGGGTGGTGGTACCAGAATGATGCCAGTGCTGGAAACTGTGCTGGATGATGAAGGAAGAAGCTGGAAAGGCAGGTGGGAGAGAGGGCTGAGCCCAGGGCACCCCAAAAGTCCTTCACACCAGTGACCGGGGATGCCCTGCAAATTAGCACTGGGAGGTCTGCTGTTTCTCAAGTAATTTGCTAAAAGGGACACAAAACACAAGAGTCCAGCACTAGTTAGGAATTCTACTAAGGGAGACAGGGCACCATGCCAATGGTGGGGCAAGCAAAGGGCACAGGGTCTGACATGAACAGCCAGTTACATACACATTTTAAGAATGAAATTATCCAGTTGACACTGTTGAGTGTGTTTAAGGAGTGTCCCTTAGGTGTCTAGAATGCAAATGAAAAAGAGTTGTGCAACTGATCCACAACGCTACAGGCTACACTAAGATCATTTTACATTTGAAATCTATTTATGCAGAAGTAAGAAGGAACACTGAGATTTCATCTCACTCCACAAAGAATGGCCGCTATTACAAAATCAACCAACAATAAATGCTGGTGAGGCTGTGGGGAGAAAGGAACCCTTCTCCACTGTTGGTGGGATTGCAGACTTGTGCAACCATTGTGGAGATATGTGTGGAGATTTCTCAGAAAACTAGGACTAGGGGTCCCATTTGACTCTGCCATCCCCCTGCTCGGAATAAACCCAAGAGAACTTAGAAAATCACAGTGGAAAGACAGATGTACACCCTTGTTCATAGCAGCTCAGTTCATGATAGTTCAATCTTGGAAACAACCCAAATGCCCATCAACTGGAGACTGGATAAAGAAGATGTGGTTTTTTTATAAAGTGGAATACTATTCTGCCATAAAGAATGATAAGATTGATTCATTTATGTGCAAATGGATGCACCTGGAGAACATGCTAATGAGTGAAATCAATAGAGCACAGATAGGCAAATACCAGATCTTCTCGTTGATATGAGCACCAGTAGATGCAAATGAGCTCTAGTAGTATGACAATCTTTTTAGAATGGGAAATTTCCAAAGGAAATTTGGTGGGGGATGTAATGAGGGGAAGGAATAAATATGATTCTGAAAGAAAATAAAAGAGCATGTATATAGGGGGTGGGGAGGTGTGGGTGGGGATATGGGTAAAAATGAGAATTGACTGTGTCATATATTGGTACAAATTCCCCCAATGTTATGTGTGAGTGGAGATGTATGCAAATTGTACCAATAAAGAATGCAATTTAAAAAAAAAGACGTAAGAAGGCCATACTCTTAGGCACACTGACAAGTACAGTGCCATCCGCCAGATCCTAAGGGCTGGCTACTCTGCCATTATTCCCAAGCTGGCAATGCCCTGCAAGCTGAGGACTCTCCACAGTGAGGCAGGCAGCGTTCTTATGTCCTTCTTGGGAGAGAAGCTGGCTGACACCAGTTTGGGGTGACCTTCTCTGGGCCGCTGTCCCTCTGAGGAGGGAACCACACCCAAAACTCTGTTCCTGGCAGTAACAAGATGACACAATGGGGGCTGGAGATTTAGCTCAGCGGTTCCAGCACCTGCCTAGCAAGTGCAAGGTCCCTAGTTCATCTCGGTAACCACATATGATAAAACATCGGGCACGGTGACTCACATGGACCAGCAATCAGCACTACACCCTACAGTGCTGGGCGTGGTGGCTCATGCCTGTAATCCCAGCACTCGGGAGGCAGAGGCAGGAGGATTGCTGAATTCGAGGTTTACCTGGGGTACATGGTGAGCTCAGGGCCAGCCTGAACTACAAAGCGAGACCCTGTCTCAAAAAAAAAAAAAAAAGACAATGAAAAATGACACTCAAAAATAGATTTGCTGAGATGGAGCAGTTACTATTCCAGATGCCGCTGAGTCTAGGGAAAGTCTCTAGGTTCTGTTTTGCTAATGTGCTTCCGGATGCTCTTCTCTGGGGGAGATGAAGCCACGGGTCCCCAGAGCCAGGATGCCACCCTCCAGGCATGCTGGAGCTCATCCTCAGACCATGCCCACATTACACATGAGTGGCTAATGCTGTGCTAACCTACGGCCTCTGAGGCAGAGCAAGAGCTTGCCTCCCCACATACCTCCTTGAGGAGCGGCTCTGTGTCGGGGTTCGAGGTCTCAGTGGTGGTGGAGCAGCTGTCATCGTCAGCCAAAGTCTTTCAGCTCATCTTCCTGGGGTCTTCCCTTTCCTCTCTCTTCTTTTTCCTCTTGCTTCTTATGCAGTTTAACCTTGTGTTGAAGAGGTTTTCCTTTCCTTGGGGATGAAAGCCAAGTAAAATAACTTCATTTCTAAACAGCTCAGAAAGCAAAGTCATTATATATTTTTTTAAGAAGCTGGACTCTTTTCATTTATACACTTGATCTTAGCCAAAAGGCTGAGAAGCGATACTCTTTTCATTTATAAAGGTTTCTTTCACTACTTCAGTTTTTCTTGATTTAAAGTTCTGCAAAGCAGGCTTGACTTTATGATTAGATTACGAGGGAATGGTTTTGGTACATCAGCATGTGCCTGGCACAGATGTGTACTTGGGTAAGTTTGGCAAATTTGAGAATATTCCCTGGGTGGTGGGGCTTTGGAGAGTCCCAGAAGTGAAAACCAGACAGCCTCTGAAACAGTCTTGTAGACAGAAGCTTGGTGGTGACACCGAGACGAGCTCCCGGTATGCCGTCACTTGGAGCGCTGCAGCCATGGCGGCTGGCTTGAGAGCTTCGTGACCCCGGCCCTTCGCCTTCGTGGAGGGGAGACAAGACCTTACAGGGCTGCACTGAGGGACTCTGAGGAGCCATGGATGGCAGCTGGGACAGGAATTCTAGAGTAGGGTGGAGCTAGGAAAAGGTTTGTATTTTAAGAGACCCAGATCTACTAAGACGAATGTGAACCAAGGCGTGACACATTTCCCAGGCAGTGTTCTATGTGCTGGGAAGACAGCAGCGAACAGGGCTGATGTTCTATGGCAAGACAGGCAGGGAAGTCCCAGGGGCCCCCTGGCATGTATGTGAGAGCTGCAGAAGCTGCCCGCCAGCAATGCGAGCCCAGCCTGCGCCCAACACCATTGCCAGACACATCTTTAGAAAACAGCATCTATGTACAATTTTACTTCGGTGCTGGTCTTGGTTCATCCCTAAGAATGCCACTAATAATGGGCTCCAGGGACTCAAACCCTGGCGTCCAGAGAAGCTGGCAAACGGGCTCACTGGCCAAATCTGGCTTATGGCCTGTTTTGTATGGGTAGTGGACTGAGAACAATTATTACAGTCTTAAGGTTTGTGGCTCACAAAGCCTGCAGTGCTTTATGACCTGTCCTTGCATAGAAAAGTTCACAGAGCCTGATCTGGAAAGAGAAGAAGGAAGGTTCTGGCTCACTTCCATTTACTTTACACTAACTCTGGCAGGTACTAACTTCAAAACCCCAGCTGGGACATTATCTAAAAAATTAAAGGAGTTTGTCTCAGCGTAACACTGACTGAACACGGGGCTGCTGCCATGCCCCTGACACCCCCAGAGAGCTAGGGCACGGGAAAGGGGCGTGTCCTGCTTGGCCAGCAGTATCAGGACTGCTCAGCTTCTGGGAGATTAGCAGCCCATGTGCAGGGAACCTCTAACATTCCCATGTGACCAAGATCAGTGTTCCTTATGTTTCTCACCTGAGACTATATGATTTTTTTTTTTTTGAGACAGGGTCTTGCTTTGTAGTTCAAGCTGGCCCTGAGCTCACTATGTAGCCCAGGCAAGCCTCAGTCTCAGCAATGCTCCTGTCTCTGCCTCCCGAGTGCTGGGATTACAGGTGTGAGCCACCACGCCCAGCACTGTGGTGTGTGGTATTGATTACCGGTGGGCGTGAGTCACCATGACCAGCATTGTATGTGGTTACCGGGATTGAACTCAGGACCTTGTGCCTGCAAGGCAGGCGCTGGAACCACTGAGCTTAATCTCTGGCCCCTTATTTTTTATTTTTTATTTTTGGTACTAATGTGGAACGAACTTGGGACTTTGTGCCTGAGGCAGGTGCCAGAACCACTGAACTAAGTCCCCAGCCCCTCTAAATGTGCTCTTGTAAAGGTTAACAACCACCCTCATAGCCAATGATCTCTCCCACTCACCATCTTGTTCCACACTTCTCTTCTACCAGACACTGCAGAAAGAACCCCTAGTAATCCCCTCGCCAGTCCTCCTGGACAGATCACTTTGGGTACTTTTAGCTCTCAGAACTGTTTTCTGGGTTCATCTAGCTATTTGCTCCTTTACCTTTCTATCCCCCCCACCCTGGCGGCTCATTTTAATGAAATGAATCTAAAATGTTTAAAAGTGAGGTGAATATACTAAATATATTTTTTCAGTTTCTCAGTGTATAATAATGGTTCCTAACCAGGTGCACTTCAAAATAATCTAGGGAGCATTAGCAAAATACTGCAATCTGGACTCCAGCTCAAGAGATTCAGAGCAAACGGCTCTGGGGGACCCCTGGGTTCTACTGAGCACCCAGATGAGAATGACTGGTTTGTGGTCTCATTACCCTCCCAATCACCCAGGCCAGTGGCTTCTGCAGTGGCAAGAATGATTTCTGCTGCTGCTTCAACTGTGAGTTGAGACACTGGTGGAGAGGAGGGCATGCTTTCCCAGAAGGGACTGATGACTAACTAGTGACCCTGGAGCCACATTTACCTGCAGGAAGTTGCCACCCCAAGCCTGTGCTCTAGCAGTGGGCTCTGCCTTTCCTTGCCAATTGGTGAGTTAGCCAGTAAGCTGATTCTCAATGCACACTTATTCCCCAAAATCTCTTCCTCAGGTTCTAGGGAGAGATCCTAAAGTCTTGTAAGGACAGAGATTTTCAAAGTGTTTCCCCAGACTTGCACACTCAGCATCGCCTGGGAACTTGTTAGAAATGTATTATCAGGGCTTCCTCTCCCACAATTCCTCACACTCTTCCCCTCCCACAATCCCTTGCACTCTTCCTTTCCAATTTGGGTCCAATGGTATTGCTCCTGCAAAGAAGGGTGGCGAGAGGGTGCTCAACCAGGTTGTGACCTGAGAATACACCATTAACATTCACAGGTACATCCAAGAAGTTGGCTTCAAGAAGCACACTCCTTGGGTACTTGAGGAGATCCAGAAAACTGCCATGAAGGGGATGGGGACTCAAATATGCACACTGATACCAGGCTCAACAAACCTGTCTTGGTCAAAGGAATAAGGAATGTCCCATATCACATCTGTGTATGGTTGTCCAGAAAATGTAATGAGGATGAAGATTTACCAAATAAGTCTATACTTTGGTGGCCTATGTCCTTGTTACCACATTCAAAAATCTCCGGACAGTCAATATGGATGAGAACTAACTTTCAAATAAAGTTACAAACCTACCGGAGAAAGAAAAAGGAAAAGAAAAGGAGGGAGAGACGGAGGGAGGAAGGAAGGAAGGAAGAAGTGCAAATTATACACCCTCTGTCCAGGTCTAGGGAACCAGAAGCTCCAAGTTGGGCGTATGCCTCCAGTGACTGGGGGCCTTAACTATCTGGCTCATCCGAGCACTGGGCTGGGCACTGCACACGAGAGACTGGCAGTGATGCAGTGCCCCATTTCCTGTTTCTCAGGTCTGCAGCACGTGTGTATCCCCTGAGGGTTTATGTGTAGAATATAGGGAGGGAGTTCTGGGTCACTTGGAAAGAATTACCTAAACAATACGATCTCAGTAGCATCAATCAGCAGAATGGAGTCTATTCTGAGCTCTCCAATTCCTTTCTTACCCTGCCCAATGGCTCCTTTGGCTCAGGGCCCATCTTCAACCGCCACACCCCAGTCTTCCTGCTCCTCTCCAATTTCCAGTCAACAGCAATGACTTCCTTTAGAAACATCTTAAAGCTCACAATCTGTATCCTGCCCCTTTTCTCCATATCTAGACCTTTCTATCTGTCCAGGCCTGCTGTGATCCTAGACAACCCCATCCTTGACCAAGATGGAGACTCAATTTTCTGACCCAAACTACTATGTCACTGCTCAGACAGTGGGAGAAGAATGCAGAGAGGTCACTTTTCTCTATGTCCTAGCCACATTTGTCAGTGGTGAAAATTTCAAAAGTTTACACCTTTAAAGTTAAAGAAATTACAAATCTGTCCAGAGATTTAGCTCAGTACTTCCAGTGCCTGCCTGGCAAGTGCAAGGTCCTTGGTTCATCCCCAGTAACACATGCAACAATGCTGGGCATGCTGACTCACGCCCACCAGCAATCAGTACCATATACCACAATGCAGGGCATGGTGGCTCACGCCTGTAATCCCAGCATTTGGGAGGCCAAACCAGGAGGACTGCTGAGTTCAATGCTTGCCTGGGCTACATAGTGAGCTCAGGCCCAGCCTGAGCTACAAAGTGAGACCCTGTCTCAAACAAACAAACAAAACCCCACAAATAAATTATGTATATTATAGAATTATACAGCACAAGGTGCTTTGTTTCATTTTGGTTTGGATGGTACTGAGACTGATTCCAGGGTTCTGTGCTCAGCTTCACCTCCTTTTTTTTTTTTTTTTTTTTTTTTTGAGACAGGATCTTGCTTTGTAGTTCAGGCTGGCCCTCAGCTCACTAGGTAGCCCAGGCAAGCCTGGAACTGAGCAATCCTCCTGCCTCTGCCTTCCAAGTGCTGGGACCACAGGCCACCATGCCCGGCACTGTGGTATGTGGTATGGATTGCTGGTGGGCGTGAGTCAGCATGCCCAGCATTGTATGTGGTTACCGGGGATCGAACTCAGGACCCTGTGCTTGTGAGGCAGGTGCCAGAACCACTGAGCTAAATCTCCAGCCTTCACCTCTAATCTTTATAAAAAAATTTTTTTTTTAAAGACAGGATCATGGGGCTGGGAATTTAGCTCAGTGATTTGAGCCTCTGCCTGGCAAGCACAAGGTCCTGAGTTTGAACCCTGGTACTACATACCACAATGTTGGATGTGGTGGCTCAAGCCTGTAATCCCAGCACTCGGGAGGCAGAGGCAGGAGGATTGCTGAGTTCGAGGTTTTCCTGAGCTACATAGTGAGTTCAGGGCCAACCTGAACTACAAAGTGAGACCCTGTCTCAAAAAAATGATGTGAGGGCATAAAACACCCCACGGTAGGTCACTACCCCTCCCATGCTGCCTGTGTGCTCATTCGGCACCAGCCCACTTCCTCTTTTGTGAAGCAGCGTTTGAGGAGACACCAGCCCTCGGAACGGCCAATGGAAAGCCCAAGGAAGGACTCTAAGGACTAAGAACAATGATCATTTTAGTTTGAAGATGCCGAGACCAGATGGGTGCCGTGGTGCGGTTTAGGGTAAAGTCACATACTACCTAGTAAACTAATGAAAGCCTATCATGAATGACAAGGTTTGTCAACGCGGCAGACCAGTTCTGCCTGGACAGGGAACCATTCAGTGAAACGGACACCCAGGCTCAGCTGAATGGAGGACGGAGGCACAGTTGATGTGTTCCAGCTGCTCAGAGGGGGAGCCTGCTGCTGTTCTCCAGACTCTGTTCTTACAGACCAGGACAACGTTCTCAGTTAGCAAACTCCAGTTTGGCCCCAACTCATCCTGACCACTCTAGGACAGTTTTTAGTATTCTTTCGTTTCCCCTCCCCCATGCCTTTATAGTACATAGAATAACTGCTAAGGTACACAGCATTCTGCCTTTTTAAAAAACTAAATGGCCAGTGTTGTTTTAATTGACATCAAATGGAGACACATAGGAAGAAATACTGGTCCTATGAAAATACTCCTTTTTCTTCATTAGTAGCATTCTCATTCAATATTTATCTTTATATTTCAGCAAGTCATCTTGCTCTCACTGTCCTAACAACAACAACAACAAAAAAAATGAAAATCTTTGTACAGCTTCTCTGGAGAATTGTGTTTTTCATTGATCATTGTGAAACAAAGGCTAATTTTATAACGTTTTTGTACATAACCACTACATGCAGAGTGATCTGTCTTTAAATAGCAATAAATTGCTTGAAGAAGCAGCAGTAGCATCCTAGTCAGATTTCCTCTCAAATGTCTTACTTAAATAAACTTCTGGTTTAAAATGAAAAAAACAAAATACTGTGATATAGCCCTAAAATAGACAAAAATATTAATTTTAATAGACGTTTAAATCATATAACAACATGATGGATCTCAGAACAACTTTACTGAATTAACAAGGCCAGACAAAAAGAGTGCCTACTGTTTTTTCCCTTCATGTAAAACTTTAAAAGACTCAACCTCACCAGACCTGAGAGCATATACCTGTGATCCCAGCACTCAGGAGGCTGAGGCAGGAGATTGCTGAGAGCTCAAGACCAGCCTGGTTACATAGTGAGTTCAGGGCCAGCCTGAACTACAGAGTGAAGGGGAAAGTAATGAGGGGAAAGAATAAATATGATTTGAAAAGAAAAAGAAAGCACATGTATATAGTGGGTGGGGGGAGGTGGGATGGGTTGGTATATGGATAAAAATGAGAATTAACTCATGTCATATACTGGTACAAATTCCCCAATATTGAGTGTGATTGTGAGCTGTATATGAAATGTGCCAATAAAGAATTCAATTGAAAAAAGAAAATAAAAAGAAAGAAAGAAAACTCAACCTCATCTGCAAGTGACAGCAGATTCATTGGTTTCCTGGTGATGAGAGGACAGAGAAGAATGAGTGGATTATAAAACTACCAGGGAGGGGGCCAGAGATTTAGCTCAGTGGTTCTGGTGCGTGCCTCACAAGTGCATGGTCCTGAGTTCGATCCTGGTAACCACATACAATGCTGGGTGTGGTGACTCATGCCCAGCAGCAATCAATACCACATACCACAGTGCTGGGCATGGTGGCTCACGCCTGTAATACCAGCACTCGGGAGGCAGAGACAGGAGGATTCCTGAGTTTGAAGCTTGCCTGGGCTACCTAGTGAGCTCAGGGCCAGCCTGAATTACAAAGCAAGACCCTGTCTCAAAACAACAATAACAACAACAAAAAAAACCTCTCAGGGACACACTTGGAGGCAGTAGGTGTGTATAGTGCCTTAACTGTAGTGCTAGTTTTATACCTACATACATGTGTTAGAATTCTTGGGGTTGTGCACTTTAAACACATGTTACTAATCATATAGCAGTGATACCTCAGTAAAGCCATTGTATAAAAAAGCCTAAGTGTAAGCACAGAGCTGTTAGTACCTGTGATTTGCTACCAGTAGAAACCAGATGCCTTTATGTTTTGTGTTTTGCTTTAGTTACAAAGTGATCATACATATATAAGGCATGGTGTAATATTTCAAAACATGTATTATACAGTGTGTAATGATCAGATCAAGATAATTGGAGTAATATTTAGCTCCACTATTTCACAGTTGTAATTACTAGGTCAGCTTCTAGGCCTTGTTTTATGTATATGTAAATAAAGAAGTGCTTGTATTACTATAAAAAATACAAAATGTATATTTTCAAAGCCCTGATAATTTCCATAAATTATTTGGAAAAAAGAAAAAGTATCCTGATGCTCCCTAAAATCTAATCTGTAAAACAAGTACACCATTTCTTAAGTTCACTTTTCAAACCTTTGTTTCAATTAAAATATGGTGATACCTTAGTTCACATACACTTCTGATTACAAACAGTTTGGTTCACAAACAGAAGCATCTGACAGAATTTTGTTCTGTTTGCAAACTCTGCATCGGGTGACAAACATAACTGCAGCCTTCTCTTACACAAACACACATGCGACCATCTTTTCCAGAATCATAGGACAAATTAAGTTCATGATCCAAGTCACCACTGCCCCATCCTTGCTTCCACATAAGAGTTAATGAATTTAGTGATGTGATATGCTTCTCCTACATTTTTATCTATGTATGTTTTAATTTTTTCTGAAAATCAGAATGCCAAACTTATTCCTGTGCAACAGCAAGTCCCTTGCATTGAGCCTAACCCTGCCATGCTCTTCCATCCTAGGTTGTAGAGATGTACTCCAGCAGAGGAGATCTCCAGCTGGAACTCGCAACAGGCCAACAAGGAGGGAACCAGGAATCTGTGGGTGAGTGGAAATGGCTTTCTCTTGTGTGCTCACAAGGAACCAATCATTTTCTTAAATACAAAAGAAAATCCTTAACTCCTTTTT
>PVIC010028603.1:0-23084 GCA_004025085.1 Thryonomys swinderianus
AAAAAAAAGAACAAGTATACCTGTATGCTGCTCCTAAGAAGATAATAACTACAACATACCAGCTTTCTCAGTATTCTATTATTTAAAACCACAATTATCAATGAAACGTTTCTAGAAACATTGCATGTCTTTACTTTCTTATTACTTCAGAGATATTCAATGAGCATTCACATTCTAAAGCCTCGCCATTTAAAATAAAAAACCATGAGAATTTATCTCTCCAAAAATGTGAAGGAAGCACAGAGATTTCTATCATACACTGTATCCTGCTGCTTCAGAAAGTGTGGTTATTTTTATTTAAAACAAAAGAATTAGTCACTCAGTTTAGATACTATTAGAGAAAGCTCATAAAAAATCATCTGTTCTTTTTCTTCAGTGTAAAGTACTGTGCTAATTAGGTATATGCATACAAATCACTTACCAAAGTCACACAGTTACAAAATAGCATATGTAAATGTGAAACTTTGTTTTGCTTTTAAACCAAACAGATTGAGCTAAACACATCTGCAACTAACACACATATGAACATTATCAATTTTTAAGTTTGAAAAGGTGTAAATCTAATATTCAGTATTTCCTATAAACACCATTTCTACAATGTGCAAAATACAGATGTGGAGCAAAAAAAAACCGTCACACTAACGTAGTCATCAGTGCGACTCCAGGGACACATTTTGCCTCATAAGATGCTACATATTATTTTCTTCTAATTTGGTTTGGAAACCAAGCCCAAGTGAGAAGAATGTATCAAGAAAACATCTCGGTGTGTGAGAACAGACAGGAAAGTGTACTCCATCCCTCCAAGTGCGAGGCTTTACTTTAGAGAGAGACCTGCAGCTTCTCACGCTCACCCCAGACGCCCACGACACATCCACTGTGCATGGAAGACTGTGATCCCTGGAGTGAAAACTTATTTTAAAACTGAGCACCAGAGTTTTTAATATCACGGGATAATCATAAGACAAAGTATCCCTAGAGGGGTTCAAGGTACTCGTCAATAATTCAACTCTGCCCTGGATTGCCACATTAAATTACCATATACTGTGAATTCACACCCTCTGAGAAAGTTTTTGAAATACTTCAACCGTGAAGATGGTACCTGACTTTGAAAGAAAGAACAAGAATAAGCAACAGTTATAGGTACTTCGCTGCACAGTATCTAGGTAAAGCATCAAGTCAGTGGGTCACTAGAAAAAGAAGGCGAGTTCTACCAGTTTGGGAGGAAAGTATTTAAACTACTCACAATCTATAAAAAAGGAAACATTAGATGGACACAATTATCTCCCAGACAAACAAGGCACAACTTTTTATTTCAAGATACTGGATTTTGACCTTAATACAAATCAACCACAAGGAAACAAAAGACTGTAAGTGGAAAATCCATCAAAAACTTAATATGTTTGAAGTGTTTCACAGAAATAAAACTTGTAATTCCTTCTGAAATTTTATATTAAAATAGCTGCCTAGACAGGCGTGGTGGCTCATGCCTGTAGTCCCAGCACTCGGGAGGCAGAGGCAGGAGGATTGCTGAGTTCGAGGCTTGCCTGGGCTACGTAGTGAGCTCAGAGCCAGCCTCAACTACAAAGCAAGACCCTGTTTCAAAAAAAAAAAAACAGCTGCCTTGCTTAACAAAAAGAAAAAAGAAAAGAAAAGAAAATGAAATAGTCTATAGGACATATTGGCAAATAGGTATTCAGTTATTTTAACTGAAAATTAGTCCAAAAGCCCATCATTCTGGAGGATGGATTGATTCAGGTCATCTGCTGCTAAATTAAACATTTTCTGCTTTCACTGCATCTCATTAAACATGCAACCAAAAGTTTAAATAACTCACTGCCTTCATTTGCAGTCACCCATTTTGTTATTGTTTATAGCAACCTAATTTGGCATATAATAATTCAGGCAGCATTGGCTTCATATTACACTGAAGAATTAATTTTTAATATAATTGCATTCTCTCGTCCAACAAAAGCTAGTTCAATGGGAATTTACTCAAGTGACTCCTCAATTATTATACAAAGAAAATTTTTCTAATACTTTGCACCTTTCCTTGCCCTGATGATTCATTTCTCTATAAATTAAAAACTCATTATAAGCTTATTTAAACTAGCTTATTTAAAAACTTGTTTAAACAGTACAGAATACGATGGCATTAGCACAAAACTTCTACATCTTTAAAAGATTTTTTCCAAGGGATATATGATTCAATAATTTAGCAAGTCATGTTTTTCTTGCACAATGATATACTTTTACTAAACTCAGCACAAAAGTTAGTAAGCAAATTCCCCAAACAGTAATAAAATAAGAAGAATAAAACTTGTCCATTTATGTTTCCTTTGATTACAAAACAGGTATTTGAAGAAATCCATTCAAGATCAATCACATGTGGTCTCTTAAATGTAGGTGACTGAGAAAGTACAAAGGAAATATTTGAGGAGAAAATAAGGTAAATCACCTGAAATGAGGTCAAAGGCAAAATACAAAATATGTCCACAACTCAACAGGAAGGTCTTAATCCCTTTTGATTTTGTTCACTCATATTTGTGAATCCACTGTATGATGGGTCACATTTGTAAGAGTTCCATTACAAATACTGGATTCAAAGAAAAAAGTACATTTGTAAAAGTATGTCAAAATTCCTTTTTTTTCCAATATTTGTGTTAGTGGTCCATAACAGATAAATTAAAACAAAGCAATTTTCTAAATTTTTTTTTTTTTTTTGAGACAGGGTCTCGCTTTGTAGTTCCGGCTGGCCCTGAGCTCATTATGTAGCCCAGGCAAGCCACCGCGAACTCAGCAATCCTCCTGTCTCTGCCTCCCGAGTGCTGGGATTACAGGCGTGAGCCACCACGCCCGGCACTACAATTTTCTAAATTTTAATCTAAATTCTACAACACTGAAATTAAGCTGTACTACCTCAGTGACCAGTTCAATCCAGAACAGGCACTGAGAGAAGAGGTTTCATTTTGGGATCTGATCTAGAGAGATAATGTTGACTAAAGACAAAAAAAGTTTTGAAATTTGGAAACAGCTTCCATAAGATAATATGAAAGTACATATCAGTAAGAATATATATTCATAAGACTTTTTGTATAACTTCAAAGTGTATTTCCTAAAACATTTTAATAATAATGGAATGTTATTTAAACAAATATGTAAGAATTGGCCACTTTCCTATGGCATATATGAGGAAAATACTGTTTTATTCAAAAGAGTATGAAACTGAAACAGATATTAATTAAAATAAAATTATATCAAGAATACATAATAGTACTCAGATGATTTTCCAACTCTAGTTTCCCAGTACGTAAGTTTAAAAACAAACATACTATCTTGAATGAACATATCAGTAGATCAATGGTCATTTTAAAATGGCTATTCTTATTAATTTTGACTTCAATATAAACATGCATAAAGATGATTATGACATTGAAATTATAAATCACAATATTAGGGAATCAAGAATAAAATCTTAGGAAGCCAAGAATGGTGAATCTTAGCGAGATATGTGGTGCTTTCTACTAAATACTTAACTCTCAGCATAATGTAACAAGTTCATGTTTAAAAATTTCCATTAAGATCTTTAAGTTGATCTGTTTAACAGTATGACATGCATTTAATTGTGGCCAATTTCTTCAGAGCCAGGAAATGTGGAATAAAGTTAAACAAGACCCTTCTGAAAGCTTCCTCCTCAGGGAACCACACTTCATAATATCTACTGCATATTCACCAAATCCCTCGGCATCATTTTCTTCCCAGACTTGATCCCAAAGGAATACTGACTTAATCGCTACCCTTTGTGTATATTATGATACTTGATTAATAGAATGTACTTTTGTGTCTTGTGCAGCCAATGCAAAAGTAAATTTTTAAAATTACTTGTTTTAGGGCTTTGTTCATTCAAAACAACTTAAGGTGAGTCAAATTGCCAACTGTCTTGGACATATAAAATGAACAGAACCTCAAAGCTTGGAGTCTAATGAATGAGACACACACATTCAAGGATAATTATTATACAACGTGTGACTACAAAAGCAAAGATAGGCACTGGTTTCTGTAGGTGAACACTTAATCCAAACTAAGGGAAAGAAAGTGAAACATAAGAAAAAGCCTTAGGCCAAATCATTAAGGTTCTAATTATGCAGATGATTCATTCAGGCCACTCAAGTCATAAAACTTCAGGAACAAAATATACTAAAGTCTTGAGTCAAAACATATAATTATGAGTTAGAAAGGAACTGCACTGAAGTTGGAAAGGTAAGCAAGGCCTTGGGCACTATGCAAAATATGTGGATTTTTATTGTGAAGGTTATGAGAAACCACTGAAATTATTTTAAGCAAGAGAGAGCTATGACCATAATTGAGTTTTAGAAGCATTATGGCAGTGGTCTGTTAGTAGTTGCCGGGAATTATCCAGTTGAGAAATGTAGTGATGTAGGGATGAGGAGAAAGATTTAAAGTAGTACCCATCCTAGTAAAGCACTATTCTAAACACTAGCAATAAAAGGGAAAACAAAATCTCTACCACTGGGGAACTTATATTCTAATGGCATAATTAGCTATCAGTAACATGCGTAAGTATGGTAATAGTACTTGAGATAGGGCTAAGTACAACAAAGGAAAAGACTATATCAGAAGAAACGGGGAAAATGTGTCAGAGAGTGACATTGAAATTTCTTAAAGAAAGGCAGGGAGGTTTACAACCAACAGGTTAATAAAGACTTGGAGAAAGCAAAGGGAGAGCTGTGTCCACAGCCTTTCCAAAAGGGAGAAGAGCAAGTTCATGAGCCCTGTAAAAGGAGTGCTCACAGGAGTGGGACAAAAGAGTTGGGGTTGGGAGGTTAAAGGAAAAGATGGCCGACTCTACAAAAACCTTTTGTTATGTGCACTTCTAAGCACAGCCGTGATACTCAGCAAGAAGCAATCTCTGAAATGTTTATAGCAGGACATCATTGTGTAAGGATTACCTATAGTAAATAGAACCTACAATTTGTGATACAACTTCTTGGAGAGTATCATACAGATCTAAAATTGAGGTTTTTCACAATCTAAATGTTCCTACTATGTGACCCTCATATGGAGAAGTACACAGAGCCAGAGGACCACGTTCAATGTGCAAAAGGCCTCAGGGAGCTATCCTTGATAATCCTGGACCTCTCACTTGTCTTTTAATCAACTGTTTCTGTGACATTATCAGTGATTGATGCTAGGTAAGGTCTCACATTCATATTACACTGATTTTACACTCTGGTCCTGTATGTTGCTCCAGGATTAAGAGCCTTGTGTGGCAGGGCACTGTCAGTGGGACTCATACAAAAAGACGAGTTCTGGGAAGTAAAAGAGTGGTCAAATAACACAGTGCCTTAAAGCTCTTTTAAAACCTCTACCTGTTACTTTGGGAGTGAGGGGAATCCACTGAAGGACTGCAGTGGAAACAGGAAGTTGTTATTATTTTGAGGAAGGATGGGAGGGGCAGGAAAAACAGGAGGTTGTTAATAAGTAGGTGGAAGACAGTGGGGCCATGAAGAGGGACAGATAGTAAGAAGCACCTATATCCTGGATATATATTTAAGACAATCAATAGCACTTGCTGAAAGATTGGATATAGAGTATGAAAAAACAGGAGTCACTATTAACCCCAACTTTTTTGGACTAAACATGTAGAAGGAAAAAATATTAATGTAGTGAAATGGGGAGAAGCACAGACTATCAGGTTTGAAAGGAATGCTGAGGGGTTCTGCTTTGGATATACTGGGCTTCACATCTACGCCTTGATGGACATGTGATGTGGACCTTTGGATATATATGAGTCTGCATAGAAAAGACAGAAATTCAGAAAAGAGACATAAGATTGGGAGTCATCTCAATATTTAAAAGAATGAGGCCTAGATGGAATCACAGAAGAGTTAGTGTTACCAGGGAAAAGGTCCAAGAACTGATACTGGGACACTCAGTAGATAAAGATCAAAACCAGGAAGAGAAACGAGCAAACAGGTGTAAGAAGTAACTAGAGAAATAGCATAAGCAGCAGGAGGACATGGACAGGCAAGTAGAGAGAGCATATCTAGTGTGCCATTTTGAGCAGTAGTCAAGAAAAACAAGGATTATCATTTGTTCAGTTGTTACCTATGCAGAGGTCATTGGTAATCTTGATGAGGAAAGATATTTAAAATGCAGAACTGATTAACTTTAAATACCTTGCATTAATTCCTAAGGTTTTGGCGAGAGTGTGTAAGTGGTGATAGTATTTTCACAGGCAGGTGCAGTAACATTATGATATCCCATATTTAGCTTCAGAATATAAGAAAAATTAATAATTGCACTCTAATAAAGGTTTAGCACTTCCAATGAAATATGAAGATAGTAACACAGAAAATCATGTAAAAATGTCTCATGTAACAACTCATTATTTTCCCCTATTTCTTCTCATAATGTAAGCATAACACCACTGAATAAGGACACTGAGTCTCATCTATCAATAAAATTATCTTGGATTAAAATACTTCTCTGCCTAAGAGAAAAGATACAAAGTTTGTGGTGAAATCTTGCCCAATAGAGTCTAATGCTCTGAGTAGGATAGATACTTCCACTTTGCATCCACAAACAGCAGAGAAAGATTTTTATTTTGTTTTGTATGTAACCCAATGTCAAGAACAAGGCTAAGAAATCTGCCCCTAGATCAGGAAGGGTTTTTGTTTTCTGCCCAATAGGAATTCAGCTTATAGACAGGAAATTTAGGTTAGACATTAATACTGTCTTTAAACTTATTATAAACTAGAATGCAGTATAGATCACAATCAGATTGACGGGTAACAGGGAAAATTAGCCTCCAAAGAAAGAGTAGCACCCAAAGAAAATACAAGTGATCAACTGGAAGGCTGCTCACCATCCAGGGACACTGTGTTATGGAAGCAGCTGTCCATTTTCAGGCTCTGTTCACTCTGAACGAAGCAAGTGCTCGATCTTGGCAACTGCCAATCAGGGGTAGAGAAATGGCTACACTTCCCAGAGGTGAATCTTTGCTTCAGCGGTTGGCCAGGACCCAGTGGGCGAAGGAGCTGATACCCAATTGACACTATTACTTCCAGTCCTTTGTTACCTCATCCTCTCATTCAAATAACCAAAAGGATTAATTGTTGAAGCAAGTTTGTTTACAGGTCATTGGAAACAATTATCAACTTGATGAGCTACAGAGAGCTGTGGGATAATTTAGTACTAAGCTAAAAAGAGAGACAACATTTCTAAAATGTTACTTATTTTAACAGGAAACAGTTGAAGGCAGATTGTTTCCACATGGCTCAGCTGACAGACAGCTCCCACATACACTCACGTGAGTACATTCTCTCTCCAAATGCCCTTGAATCATAAGCACTATTACTGAAGGTCTCTTCCTGTATGAAATACACTTTTTCTTCTATGCCTTGGATGCATTACCTGAGAAATATACTGAATTCATATTGAAATCTCAACTTTCTGGTGGGAACTCTGATTCTCAAAGGAATCGGATAAAAATATTCAGTTTGATCAAGGAACTCTTGTGGAACAGTTACACTGTGGCAATGAAAAGATGATTAAACACCAATTCTTATCTTCAGATAGCTAAACAGATTTGGGTGGGGTAGAGGGCAGAACTGTAAGGGATTTCATGAGAAGGACATTAGTTGAGATGGACTATGAGAGATGGTTTGGGTTTCAATGGGTCAAAGAGCACTCCTAAAAAAGAATAACTCAAGTCCCAAGAGAGGGGACATATTGATTGTTCAAGGGCCGTAGAACGGCCTGCTCAGGAATCAGTGAAGATTTAAGAGTAGCAAAAGGCAGGAAGCAGGATAACTAATGGTTTAGGGAATGGATTGTAAGTAACTAAAACTATTATTAAAAAAAACCTAAAACTACTATGAAAGAGAAGTATAGTGGGGAGAAACAAGTGTCTGTGGTGGAGAAGAGATTTAGCAGGGGCTTCCGCTTCTGCTTGAGAAAACAAAAGTGGAAGAAGAGATTCCTGTAGGCATGACAAGTGAGTCTGCAGGACCAGGCGAATGACTGTTCACTGAGTCAGCAAGGACCTCCCTTGGACATCAGAGCAGCCCACCACTGCACATGGTCTGATGCTTCTTTTCTATGTGATTTTCCCCTTAGCGCTCATCACCAATGAACTCACCTTAAATGTAACTAAGCAAACACCGAAACCAATGTACTCATTTAATGTAGTGTCTGTCTTTCAGCACTATAAGGTTCTCATTCACTCCTATGCCCATCACTGCTGGTCTTGTTAAATAGTCTTTCATGTAAATGAATCACTGGATGCGAAAAAAACCCACAAAAAAAACAAAAAAAAAACCTGCTGAAATACAAAGGTGTCATTATCAGAAACTAGTAGGCCAGGGGTTCCTTTTGTGCATCATGAAGAGTCAAACTATTACACAAGAGCATCAGGCCAAGATGGGGAGTTTGAGGTTCTTCTTCCAGGTGTGGTGCTAATGACGTCTATCAGTTTAGGCTCATCATCTTCTTCCATAAATTGCATTTCCCGTATCTGTAAAACTAAAGACTTGATTGAAATTACATATGCCCAACGAGAGGAAATCTTTCTGCTAGGCTAATGAAATGGCCAAAACCTTGTCATGACACGGTCCTTTCTAATAGATTTGATTAAAATCATTCACACAGAAAGAACTTATCCTGCAATAGATAGTCATACTTTTATTTCAAGGCATGTTTGCAAATAGCAACTCTTTTATTTCTTGAGTCAAACAGCATGAGGAAGGGCACAGCCACATCCAAGTGAAAAAGGAGAGTCAGGGCTCCAGCGCCCTTCCAGGCTGTGCCCTGGCTTCGCAATGACCCCAGTGCCTGCTTCCCCAAAGGCCGCACGATTTAGTACCATGCCATCTGGATGGATTCGATAATGAGTTAGGTCAAATTTATTTTGCCCTAACCCCCAAGATTCCTGTTAGTATAACAGGTATATTTCTATAACCTTCTATAGAATCTTATCCTTCTAAATACACATTTTCCAACAGAATATGTGTGACTCTACCTGATGGACACTGTGTTTAAGTATTTAAAAAGAAACAGTGATTCTGAATCAAGGGAATTTAGGTGGTTTGAATGGGTAATAAAAAATAATTGCAACATCCTTTGGAAATATAAAATTACTGAGATATATTCAATGCCATTATTTAAACATATCCTAATTTGTTATTATTTAACATTTATGTCCCAGTTGGTCAGCATTATGGCTTATGAGCTGCCGGGTGATAGAAGAATCACACCATCTGCTTCATTGCTAGAAGCGCCAGTCTCCAGAGGTCACTTACCACGATTATTAACATGGCCTCAGAGGAAACAGTGACATTGTGCCCTGAGCAGCCAGAAGCTCAGACGTTCTTTTTCTAATTCTCTTACTGATTTACTGGGCAACTTCATAACAGAAGCCTCTTAACCTTGAACTATCTCTTTAACCCAATCTTTAACATATTTGATATGGGCAACATATTCTCCCTCTCAAGCTTTCAGATTATATTACATTTTTTATATCCTATTCATCAGGGATAATACTACTTATCATCCGCAGAGGTGTTTGCTAGGTTAATTAAAATATGATGCCAAGATGGACCACAAATTGAAATGCTAAAAAAAGAGCATTCTTACATGTCTATGAGTTCATGAGCCATTACATAAAAACAGCCTCAATTCATTCTTTAAATCATTGTCTTTTCAAAGAAGAATTAAGTAAATGCTGCCACATTCATGCTTGTATTATTCTCTATTTAAGTACAGTAGTTGAAGTGTTTTTTTTTTTTTTTTTGAGACAGGGTCTCACTTTGTAGTTCAGGCTGTCCCTCAGCTCACTATGTAGCCCAGGCAAGCCTCGAACTTAGCAATCCTCCTGTCTCTGCCTCCCGAGTGCTGGGATTACAGGCGTGATCCACCACGCCTGGCCAGTTGAAGAGATTTTAATTGTTATTAATGACTAATAATAACCTTAGATTTATAAAAAGAGCACAGGAAGTAGTCACTTAAACATTAGCTTTTCATTTAGACAAGGTCCTGCCCCAGTTTTCTCACTCAGTAATTCCCATGGCCCAAGACATTTACATTCCAGCCATCAAGTATTTCCTCCCATGTGTTTCTCCCTCAAGACATTCTCTTATAAAAAGCGATATCCCTAAATGAAGAAGGATATTGGGATGCAGTCAGTCACGAGCAGTATGTGAAGCCCCCCGGGCAGGAGGAACTCAAAAGCTTTAGGTGTTTGGAAGCTGAAAGAGCTGGGAAACGAGGAGAGCAGACACCGACCACAAACTTCACCCACTCCAGTTTTGCCACGGGCGAGCTTCCAGTAATAGGTTTCAGCTTTGTAGGGGCAGCCATGGGAAAACACGATGGTAAAAAGGTAAACTCGCTGGTTTCAGAAATTCAACCTTGACCAAAAACAGAAATGAAAACTGTAACCCTGGGGCAGAGATATGAGTAAAATTTCCCTTTTCTATATAACCTGTTATCGTCCTGGACCTTGTTAACTTGGAGGCATCTGCAAACTTTGCCCATTCTTATTACTTCTAAAGCAGGAAGGGCGAAGTCCAGTGACCACACAGGGAACAAAAGGAGGATCCCACAGGGAGGAGAGGACCCCAGGCTCTGACTGTGCCACTTCTGTCTTCCAAATTGTGTGAGATAACATACCCAGGCAAGACCCCACTGCGTGCCAGGGAAGAGTCTGGAAACAATGAATGTTGAATGCAAATTTTATATCAAAAGCAGTACATATGCTACTTGAGAAACACCTTTATCTGATTCACTTCCTGTCACATCGATCTTTTTCAGGTTTTTGTATTACCTTACCTTTTGTATTGCCTTTTTGTAGTACTTTGTCATGGTGAAATACTGTATAAGGAAAAGTAATTTATATAGGGAAAAAATTAGCTGTAGGAGAAGACTGAACAAATGGCAGGAATTTAAGCCAAAGCAATTACTTATCATTTGGAAACACATACAAGTGTGTAAATAATTGCAAGCCTAAGTGGCAAAGAATAAAATTTGCTTCATATATACTACAGCCACTGTCTTCAGACAGAATACCATTTCAACTAACTTTGTAAGGATTAAAATGATACATTCACTTAAAAGGAGTGCTAAAAAATTACTGTATTATATTACAAATACAGTATTTTTCCCAATATGATATTAAATACAAGTTTTCATTAATGATATTATATATCACATTATTTCAAGTCATAACTAATGTTCACATCATGAAAAATAGGTAATTATGAAGTTATACTACAAAAATACAGAATAATATGTTTGGGTCCAGTGAAATACATTCTTGCGCTGAAAGAAGACTTACAAAATGCAAACTCACCACACAGAAATGCTCCCTAAAATGAACAGAGTCCATTTTAAAAAAGTTCCCTGAAGCTGCCCCATCCTGGGCTACCTGCACTTGCTCTCAGGGCCCCCATGTCATGTTTTGATTCTAGAACTCCGGCAGGATAGCTCTTCCTGTCCTTCATGAGTCAGCCCAAGCGCCACTCAGTACTTTCTGCACGTCATTAACCTTTGCAGCTGCCTATTCCTACTGCACCGTCTGTGTGTCTGCATGTGTATGTGTGTGCATATTCTCCATGGATCGGAAAACCATCTGTTTGGATTTCCCAGTGCCTGTGATGTAGCCGGCCATTAAATAGTAGCAGTAAGAAGTTAGCTTGCCTTTTATTTTTTAAAATACTGTTTCATTCAAAGAAAATGTGTCAAGTGACTATACTGTCGTATAGATTCCATTACTTGAAAGTTATCATTACTTGCCTCCCATTATAATAAGTTTCACTGCTGCCTTAAAGAAACCTCTTCTCCTGATATACTTTTCATTTTTCCATAATGTTCAGTATTTTTCTTGAGCACAATGACAGAATACAATCCCAGGACCGAAGAGTCTAAATGCATCCATTTGTCAAGAGTATTGTATTTAGCAACTTGAATTCTTTTTTATGCAGATGTCGACCATCAATTATCTCACATATTTATCAGAGTTCATTATAAAGAAAGAATTTTTCTTTTAAAAAATGTGAAGCACAATAGAAGAAACTTTGCTATTATGTGAGCAAATTAGCTGTCAAAACCAACTTTAAAAGCCTCACTAACTAGCATCCTACCCTTTGGAAAATAGCTTCCAAGTAAAGAGTTTATCAAAGTAACTTCTCCATGATTCTTCAATAGTTTCAATAATTTACAAATTACAAATTTTACTTTTAAACACCTATATCTAATGAGATTGTAATTATTCATTTGCTTATTTTCTTACAGTATTTTTTCTTGGCCATGCTGAAAGACAGAACTGCTAGATTGGCTTTTAGCACACTAACACAGCATTTCTGCAGAGAAAGCTTCCCTTACATGAACAGTTTTAAAATCTGAATGTAAACTACAGACTCAAAAGCATATAACTCCAGCCAGGTGTAGTGGCTCATGCCTGTAATCCCAGTACTCAGGAGGCAGAGGAGGGAGGATTGCTGAGTTCAACGTTTGCCTGGGCTACATAGTGAGCTCAAGGTCAGCCTAGGATACAAAGCAAGACCCTGTCTCAAAAAACAGTGTATATACATATATAACTATATAGATATATATAGATATATAATGTTTATAATATATCTATATATCTATACTATAGATATATAGACAAAAACTCCTGCTAAAAGAGTCACATTCTCTACTAATAATAAGCCAAGTGGCGAAATGGTCCAACATCAACTGACATAAAACTCATCACAAACTGAGACTGCTCTGGAATAAAATAACAATATATACAGGTTTGAGTCCTTCTTTTGTTCCTCAGTCTACCTTTTCCTGACCTGGCCAGGAGTTTTGACTTCAACATACATCATAATTGCATGGAACACTGACAAACACAGGTTTTGGCCCATGTGCTAGTGCCGCCATGGAGTCTGAGAAGCGATGTCTAAGTTCTCAAATGATGCTGATGCCGCTGGTCCAGGGAACACACCTGAGAATCGCTGGTTCAGGTGAGACGTCCACACAGGCGTCTGCTGTGACTCCAAACCTCCATCTCCACCACAGGGCCTTCAGCCAGCTGCCCACTGGGTACCATGGAAAGACCCAGGATGCAAAACTGCCAGTACTACCCAGATCTATGCCAGAAAAAGGCACCGCCATCATGCAAGTTGCTCAAGTAAATGTTTAGAAAACGTGTTCAATTAGTCTGTCTAGCCACATCTGTTAGCCCCAAAAATAAAAGGTCTCTATTTTATTCCTATAGTTTCCCAGTAAATTTACTTCACTTCCTCCTGCTACCCATTCTGTCCAGGCTATCATCATCATCTCATGCTTGGCCCACAGCAACAGCTTCCATTTCTAACTTTTCTACAATTCATTTACTCCCCATAAAGTAGGGCAATTATCATAATCATAGCATGTTAAAATCTCCAGTGACTTCCTGTATCTCTTGAGAACAGATCTAAAATCCTTAATACAGCTTCCCATAGTCCCTAAGATAAAGGCCCCTACCATATTGACTATTATCTTCTGTATACTCTCCCACCTAACCATGCTGGATTTTGGCTAGGTCATCCTCTGGACAACCTCAAAGCTTTTGCTTCCATACTATTTACTGTCTTTTTCTAGCAAACTTTTCAATCCTTGGGTCTCAGCTTAAATATCACTCCTAATTCAAGTCTTTTCTCATACTTTATAAGTTAAACCACTACTATCATATTCTTAAAAGGCACTCTTCACTGTCTCCTAAGTGTAAGTAACATTATTTAGAATTAGGGTGGTCACTGGTTATATATCTTACCAGCTATGCTACTTGATAGGAAAATGTGGACACCTCAGCCCCATATCTTGCTATAAAACAGACGATTTCAGAACTAAACAATGAGAGTTATAAAAATTTCCTGCTACATCAGGTCTCTTTACTACATAAAATAAAAAACACTTTAAAGAAAAACAATCTATTCTTATTATTGGTTTACTTATAATTCCACTTATTATGTTATGCTTGCGTTAAACTTCCTTGTATAACTGGTATAGACACTTGAATTGTTAACCATGCTATTCAAAGTATTGATTGTTTTTCACTATCAACTATATTCTTGTATTAATCATCCTATTCCTGTTAATTATTCTCATAAAAGTTTAATTATCCCTAAGACAAAGACAGATATATGGCTACCTATAAATTTAACAAAACCATAAAAAAGAGTTCCAAGCTGGGTGTGATAGCTCACACCTGTAATCCCAGCACTCCAGAGGCAGAGGCAGGAGGATTGGTGAATTCGAGGCTTGCCTGGGCTACACAGTGAGCTCAGGGCCAGCCTTTATGACAAAGCAAGACTCTGTCTCAAAAAAAAAAAAAAAAAAAAAGAGTTCCATGACAGGATTAAAAGAAATTATAGATAAAATCTTAAAAAATAAAGGCGTATAGAATGGATTGTATTAAAAATAGTAAGACATATTACTATTTGTGCTACTGCTGCTATAGCCGATATTGCTTTTCAGTTTTCAATACAACAGCCACAAACCTTTCAGCTTGCGCTATGCTTACTCTTTGGAGGAAAACATAAAAAGGGGGAATTGTGACACGTCGGTTTGGGGTGAGTCCTGCAGGTGGCCATGGGCTCCCTGGAATGCTGGGGCATAGCCAAAAGTGGCCAACAAAAAACGTATGTTCCCGGGGACAGGCAACTGTACTGCACCCAGATCATGAGAACAACATGTTCGCCTTCTTTGCACAGCAAGCGCTTCCTCCATGTCTTTGGCTTACACGTGCCCGACAACACTTGGCAAATGTCCTCATTCAAACTCACTTCCAGGAGGTGCTATAAAAACCAGTGACGAAAATTCAAGTTTGCATTCAGCCATCAGCTATCTGCCTCATTCCTTGTCCATCTGATATTTCAGGTCTCATCCCCATCAAGAGACATTCAGGGCTCACTTGCTCAATATTTTAATGACATTGCTTAGCATGTAGTAAGTTTAAACTAACTGACTGAGTGGCTTATACATGTACTATTATAAAAATGTTAATGGATGGAGGGAGTGAGTAAAAAATAAGAGGGGCACCAAGCTCACCATAATGTGGATCCTGGGCTTTCTCCCATGGGTCAGCTCTAATCTTTCAAAGTGGCTCAATTCGCCCTTCTCTTGAGGCCATACATGCCAGACTCAAGGACCAATCCAAGACTTAGAGGTCAGCTTTTTATCTGCTCAGCAATTTGCTGGCACTCCCCTAACCATTCTAACCCAGCTGGGAAGTGCCCCCGCTTCTATACAGATGTACTATGACCATTTTCCTCATACTTCAATTCAGCACTCTCCAAAGGCTGTGTATTTCAGCTTGATTCCCAAGTGTTATCCTGCCTCAAAACCCAGTGTACCACCAAATCCTGACTAAAGACAAATCCTAGACTATCCCTTTAAAATAATTCCCAATAATAACCGTATGTCTAAGTCTCAGAAAGTACCCTTAAGCTCCACGAGGCATCTGTTTCTGTCCCAAACAGACACTTATGCAGAATCAATGTGAGCCTTCAATAAGAGTTGTACTGCTAGCCCTTATCCCCACAGACCCGTCTCTTAAACCAAAAGCCACCTAGAGAACCTTTTTTGTAAAACTCATGTATTGATTTGGATCCAAGGTTCTTATCTGGTCCTCATGTGGCCTATGTAATATTCTTAGTTTCTGCCCTTCTATCCATTTATTCAAATCTTACTGGGAACCAACTGTGTGCCAAGCACAATCCTAAGTTTTGAAGATAAAAGAAGAAAGTATTGTTGATTATAATATGTTAAGTACACAGTAAGATAATCCATGAACCCAGAGATGGGCTAACTTTGGGGGAAGGTAATAAGGAATTCTGAACAGATCAGAAATTAACTATGTTTTGAGTAAGAATAGAATATTAAAATCAGAATTAACACATTGAGAAAAGTCCAGAATTACAACATCTCAAGAGGACTCACACGAAAATAAAAAGTTATACCTTGGATTGTACTTATACTTCCTTTCTCCAGGAAAGAAAAAAAGTCAGTGTAAGGGGAGACACAATATAGTAAGTAGTGCTAAAATGTAAAACCAATGAAAATAATTAATTCCTACAGGAAAAATTTACAAGTCCCTGATCTAGTAGGATCACCTTTTAGAAATAAAAAGCCATTATTACATAATAAGAAACATTAAAACTTCCATTAGAAGGAAGGTTAAAATGAGTCTTAAATAAGATGCACTCATACTAAGAACTTTTTTTTTTACAGTAACTGAAGAGAATCTTAATTATTTTACTTACTTGACATGAACCTCTCTAAAAACCTATTGCCAGTAATTTCAGCTGATGAATGCAGTCAATAAAGAACAGACTCTACTTTAACACTCCTCGCCCAAAGCCTGTCCCTCTTGTGGTTTTTTCCAATAGGCTATTGTTAGATTCATTTACAGTAAAATAATTACCAGCTCCCTAAGCAAGACACATAGCAGGTTATCTATTGTCCCTCAGAGGACTGTTGGACTGTTCTTAACAAGCATTCTAAATTACAATAGCAGCTTTACTGCAATTAGCAAACAGGCACGAATCACCAATCCTGTTACATCGCAAAAGAGAGAAAGATTCTGAAGTATACTGCTGTGGTTGTTTTTTACGCCTAAATTCAAAGACAGGTCTTTAAGCAAATAGGCACATGTCCCAGAAGCAGGGAATACAGAACCGCTTTCCTCGCTGTTCCCAACAGAGAGAGCAACACTGTAATGGTTCAGAGAATTAACAGAGTGCAGACATGAAAGTCCCAGCTCTCCCCTGCAGCATGTGAAGCACTCACGCTTGATCATCTACAGCCCTGTCTGCCTGGCACCCCCCAGTCTCCAATCCCACAGCAGCCTCCCCAAGGCCCAGCTCTGCCTCTCCAAGTCCGCAGATGCTCTGATCCTAAGATGTGTCAAAATTAAAGTGGGGGTGTTTCCGGCCTGCCTGATGCTCTGGTTTCTAAACATGCACTTGCACTGTGCACGTCCATCGGTGGCACACAGTGGCCCGGAGGGGAGCTTCTCAGAGGGATGGAGGAGAACAGCTCAGTGCCCCTAAGTCAGCAAGGCCATGCTGCCCGCGGCTGGGGAAGAGGGATAGCGAGACAGGCATGCAGCCTAATTCTTCCTTCTCTACACATGACAACAAAGCACTCATTTAAACAAATCCCTACATTTCCAAGAGGAACGAGCTCATTAAGAAGAAAATTTATATTCTGGGTCGAATTCCTGATGCATGTGGACTAGAATGATTGTTCCAATACTGGAACTTAAACTATTTTCTCTCATGACCCCTTACTCCAAGAAGCATTGGAGGGTATGGAGTAGAGCAAGTGATGCCACTGAGAATATAATTTTTAAATTCCAATTGTAAGAAAAGAGACGTATAGCTGTGACATACAGAGAAAATTCTGATTTTTCACCGGAACACGGGTGCACATCCAAGCCTGCTAGTGCAGCTGGAGGGTCTAGGCAGGGAGCCCCGGTTACTGTTTCATCCTTCCCTGGCCCCAAACCACTGTTTATAAACTAACACACTTTCATGGCAAAAAATCATCAGAACTGATGATTTTAAAAAATAAAAATGGGCCTGAAATCCCATCATTCAGAGGAAACCATTGCTAATGCTTCAGCAAACATCCTCCCCATAATCTCTCCAGGTACCTACATAGACACGTGAGTTATGCACCTGAGGGGGGACCTTGCTAACAAAGTCGGCTTTACACATATCTGTACTAAATTTCTAACTAGAGTCTTTTTGATCTTTAAGCAGTGAATATAAGAAAAGGAAAACTTAATAAAGTATATTCTTTTATTAATAATATATTTTTCATTTTCCAGCTCATATGTATTGTTCTTGCTCTTTTTCATACACATGAGTTTTCTAGTTTTTGGTGATAAAAACCACTTTTTTGGAAACTATGTGTACTTGAATTCAGAAATTAGATTTGAAACTCTACCTCTAGTATAACTTTCAAGATATCATATTGTTCATAACAGATTTGTAAAATTCTATAATCTTTTTTCACAGATTTTGAGTCACTGAAACAAATTTCTGAGCATAAAATATTTTTCCCAATCCTGATAATATGGAACACAGACAAGAGAACTTGAGCTACTTGAATAATCAATAAAAGACAGGATCTCTGAGTAGTCTATTGTGATCAAGTCTCTTGTGATGTTTTTCTAATCACAAGCATTCAAAAATATTGTTGTATCTGATTTTGCTTGTGCAACATAAACCTTATATAGCAGAAGCTATTTTATAGAGATGGTAAGGCTTGAGTCAGAGTATCAAAATTGAGGAAGATTTATAAAACATGAAAATGGCAGCAAAATTTCAACTAATTATAGTCAAGTACATAAAAAAAAAGCTCATAATAGTTGGTTACATAATGGCCCCTCTCTCTCCAAATGATATGCCTATCTCCCAAATCTCAAAAACTGTAAATGTGACCTTATTTGAATTACATATCGTAAACTGAGGTGGGGCATAATTCCAAAAGGAAAAATAAAACAACCCCTAGAAAGGAAAGTGAAATTAAAGGAGAAGACCATGGGAAGATGGTGGCAGAGACGGGAGAGCAACTTCTACAACCAAAGGATGAAAATGATTTGCAACAGTCACCAGACACTAGAACAGGGCTACAAAACAAATCATCTCTGAATCCGCAGGAAGAGGTGACCCTGCCAGTACCTTGATTGCAGACTTCTAGCCTCCAACACTGTGAGAGAATAAACTCCTATTGTTTTAAGACACCCAGCTGGCAGTACTTTTGTTACATCAGCCAGCAGAAATCATCATAAATCACCTATTGGATAGTATGTGCCAGATACTTTCTGCTTTCTACTAGTTTACTATTTCTAATAACAACCCTACGAGCTAGAAATATTACTGTTTCCATTGTATAGATGAGGAAATTAAGGTGTAAGAAGTACTGAACCCACCCTGAGATAAGACAGCAAAGAACAAAGCCAGGATCTGAACTCAAGAAAATCTGTTATAACAAGGCCCCTATTCCCATTATACTCTCTTTCACTTGAGGAACAAAGTATGTAACTGGTGCCTCGATTCATGAGCTTAATTTTTCTATTGTTCTAGCTGCAAATTAAATTGGACAAGATTCAAATTAAATTTTCCCATAAGGTCAACATTGAATTTAAACATTGAATTTGATTCAGTCTCATCCAATTCGGTTTGCAACTAGAATCATGAAAGAATTAATTTCATGAACCAAGATACCATTCAATTAGAACATGAAGGAAAATAAACATGCATACATAGAAGGGTGGAGATAAAGAACCTGAGAAGACAGATCACAGAGAATATCTTCTCACAGAGGCTTTTGCTCTTCACCATTCTAAGGGCTCTCCTGAATTACCTCATCACTGAGTTTGCTACTGCCAGAGGACTTTTCATGATATCAGAATCTCCTTTGTTTACTTGTTTACTAATCTATCACAACATAGAAAAGAAGGCCCAAGAGGGTAGAGACTTTGTCCGGCCCAATGGTGACAAATGTTTTAGAGAAATGTGCCCAAACAGCAACCCCAAACCCATTCATTTATTGCATAATGTCAACACTGCAATTAAACCTGAACATTGATGTTTAAATTTTGAAAAAATAACGCATATGTTAACATCTTTTATCTTAGAGAAAAATAACATGCTTGCTACTAGTTTTGCCACAAGTCTAGCCTATTTACTGAGGAAGTGTGGTGCCTAACACAGTGGCTGGGTGGTATCACAAATTCAGAAAGTATTTGTGATAAGAAATAGGGGAAATGGCATGTTGGCTTTTAGGAAACCTGGTCTAGGTAGTAACATACAGGATGACTTTTCAAAAACCCATTACGACCAAAAAGTATTGAGTCTCGCCAGGCATGATGGCTCACGCCTGTAATCCCAGCACTCGGGAGGCAGAGGCAGGAGGATTGCTGAGTTCAAGGCTTGCCTGGGCTACACAGTGAGCTCAGGGCCAGTCTGAACTACAAAGCAAGACCCTGTCTCAAAAAAAAAAAAAAAGTAATGAGTCTCCTAAAGTTTAGATGACAATTCCATGAGTAACAGTATCAACAAAGGAATGAAATCTACAAACCTGTAGATGATAAAGACAATTATACCTTGTGAAACATTACTATATAGGTTACAGGGACTAAGATTTGTTTCAAGTCAAGAAACTATCACAGGCTTTACAGTTTAGATTATATGAAAGACTTCTGTAACATCTGGAGTTTGGAGTCCACATTTCATATACCGCATAATTTAGCTTTGGATATATACAATCACCATCTAACACTGCCTAAGTATGCAGTAGAAATGGGAAGCTTATCACATGTCACACAAGCGGCATCAGTCTGAGCAAAAAGTTATCCAGTTATTTTTTCCAGAGATAAACAGACATGTTATATCCATGTATGTCAGAAATGATGGTGGAATAAATGAGTTTACAAAGGTCCTCTTTACTGCCTTCCTATAAATGGGGATGTTCTGCTGCAAATCAGGGATGGGAAAATCATCAAGTGGCAACAAAAACAAACTCACTTTCACAAGGCTGTAAGGCAGATCCATGAGGGCAATAAATGCTCTCCTCTGCAGGTGACAGCTCTGAAAATAGGCAATGGGAATAGGAGGACATGTGGATATTTTTATAGGTACCACAGGGTACTATTAAACTGTACTATTATGCTGAAAAGATTCTAAGTTACTTAATGTTGTTTTCATTTTTTCATATGTTTGGTGTGCTGTTAGAAATGCCAATGGGTCAGGGATGTAGCTTAGTGGTTACGACACCTGCCTCACAAGCGTAAGGTCCTGAGTTCAATCCCTGGTATACAACACTGGGCATGGTGACTCACGCCCACCAGCCATCAATACCACACATACCACAGTGCAGGGCGTGGTGGCTCACGCCTGTAATCCCAGCACTTGGGAGGCAGAGGCAGGAAGATTGCTGAGTTCCAGGCTTGCCTGCGCTATGTAGTGACCTCGGGGCCAGCCTGAACTATAAAGCAAGACCCTGTCTCAAAAATAAATAAATAAATAAATAAATGAATAAAGCCAATATCCAAAATTGTATCTAAAATGGAAAATGATTGAAAAGTGTGAACTTTCAATAATTCTAGCACTGAAAGAGGTACTGGGAAAGGGCCAGAGATTTAGGTCAGTGGTTTTAGTACCTGCCTAGCAAGCACAAAGTCCCTAGTTCAATCCCCAGTAGTCACATACAATAATAGCAGATGTGGTGACTCACACCCACCAGCAATTAGTACCACATACCACAGTGCCAGGCGTGGTGGCTCAAGCCTGTAACCCCAGCACTCGGGAGGCAGAAGCAAGAGGATTGCTGAATTTGAGGCTAGCCTGAGCTACACAGTGAGTTGAGGGCCAGCCCGAACTACAGAGCAAGATCCTGTCTCAAAAAAAAGAAAAAGAAAAAGAAAAAAGAAAGAAAGAGGTACTGGGTGAATAAACATGAATGAAAACGAGACTTTAAGCTTTGCAAGGCTCATTGGCTCTTAAGGAATGAAACACACACACTAACACATTACAGGAAGAGGCATGAACAGATTAACCTCTGGCACGATGGCATGAGGAACTGGAATCCTCCTGCTATGGTCCCCAGTACAACTGGAAAATATTTTTTTTTAAAACAGAAGAAAAGGTCCTAAGGACAAATGGTCAATGAAGAAACATCTATCCAAGAAAGATCAATGGAAAATTCATAAGAAAAGCAGGAGTCTATGGAACTTGAGCCAAGATCGCTTCCTTCTTATTTCCAGTTCACAGAGGTGAAAGGGGAGATTTTACAATGATAAAAATTCTAACTTATCAGGAAGATGTAACACCAGAAATGATACACTAGGTATATGAAATAAAAACTGTGAAATAATTTAAGAATAATAGGTGCAGATATCTGTATGACACTTTCAATACTGGGTGAAACAAAGGGCAGAAAAGCAACATGGAAATAGAGACCAGGACAACACTATAAAGCATCTCACCTAGCAGACATTTATATCATTCCACTCCACATTAATTCATTGTTTTCCATAGATGAGGAACATTGTCCAAGACAGACCAGAGGCCAGGCCATCACACACCTCAATATGCCAAAAGGATAAAAATAACACGGTATATATTATCTTCTGATCACATAAAGTTTGACATCAATAACAAGAAAAAAAAGCCAAGAAACTCAAAAATAAATGCAAATTGACATACTCTTAATTAACCAATGTTCAAAAAAGAATTCAAGAAGGAAATCAAGAAGAACATTATAGGGCCAGAGATTTAGCTCTGGTTCCAGCGCCTGCCTGGCAAGCGCAAGGTCCTGAGTTCAATCCCGGTAACCACATACAATGCTGGGCGTGGTAGCTCACGCCCACCAACAATCAATACCACATACCACAGTGCCAGACATGGTGGCTCACGCCTGTCATCCCAACACTCGGGAGGCAGAGACAGGAGGATTGCTGAGTTCAAGGCTTGCCTGGGCTCCATAGTGAGCTCAGGGCCAGCCTGAACTACAAAGCAAGACCCTGTCTCAAAAAAAAAAAAAAGAATATTACAGCACATCGTGATAACAAAAATGGGGGTTAGCAAGGAGCTAAAGGAGCGTATAGACAGTAGACACTAACTGTCCACGAATGTGCAACGAAGTTCTGCAGAGCAGAGGAAGAACTCTTTAGGTCAAATCCTGAAAGATGAATATAAATTTGCATAAAAAAGACAGGGAGAGATTTTTTTTCCCATATTGTTGGTTGTCTTCTAGCAGTGCCAGCAACTTCTTTGGCTGTGCAGAAGCTTTTCAGTAGGATGAGATCCCATTTGTTGATTCTTTCTGATAGTTCTTGTGCTAGAGAGGTTTTATTCATAAAGTCTCTGCCTAAGCCAATGTCTCCAAGAGTTTTACCAAGCCTGTTTACCAGCAGGCTTATTGTTTCTGTTTTAATGTTTAAGTCTCGTACCCACTGTGAGTTTAGTTTTGTGCATGGTGAAAGAGATAGGTCTAGCTTTAGCTTTTGGCAGGCTAAAGCCCAGTTT
>PVIC010028604.1:0-23088 GCA_004025085.1 Thryonomys swinderianus
TCACATCACTAGTGGAACATGCCCTCTCTGTCACGCAAACAGGAGTGTGGAGGCTGAAGGACAGGATCAGCACCTGTAAGGCACCATCCCAGCTCTCTGGAGGTTGAGACAGAAGACAGCAAGCTGGAGTCCAGCCTGCACAACTTAGTGACTTAGCCAGACTTCATCTCAACAGAGAGAAGAGGCCTGGGGACGGACTAAATGCCAGGGTCTTGGGTTCATCCTGAGTATTCAAATTAAAAGAAAGGAAGGAAGGGAGGGAGGGAGGGAGGAAGGAAGGAAGAAGGAAGGAAAGAATAATAAGTAAATGCAATCAGGTCAGGTGCTGTAATGAAGGATATATTTCTGTGTGGTCTCCTAGCGGGAGATACAAAGTTAAAGAGAAGAGGGCTGTCATAGTTTGTGGAACTGGAACCGCTCTGCATTCTTACCCTCTCTTCTGTGGGGTACGGGAGGGCTTCCCAGAGCACAGAGCCTGAGGCAAGTCTTTCTTTTTTTTTTACAGTACTGGGGATCAAACTCCAGCCCTTGCACTTGGGAGGCAGGTTCGTGCCATTGAGCTACATCCCTGGCCCCCAAGGAGGCAAATCTTAAATGCAGATTCTTGATGGAATAGCCAGTCCCAGGGCAGTGAGAGCTGAGAGCCAGGGAAGAAGGAAATGGAGAGGGGACAAGGAAACTGCGGCGGGGGGGAGGGTTACTGAACTGGCCAGAGCTTCAGGAAAGGTCACGGCAGGTGGCTTGGTCACGTGGGCTGTCTTTGGAGAGGCCACACGGAACGCGGTGTCCAGAACACCCCACTAATGGGAAAGGGCGGCCCCCCCTGCCCCGCCCAGTGCCTTTCACCGGCCCGTAGTTCCCAGGTTGCCCTGCGGCCCTCGGGTCCTGAATGGAGACGCCCGGGGCAGCCCCGGGAAGGCGCCTTCCAGGGCTGCCGCTGAGCTTCATCCCCGTGTGGAAGGTGACAAGGGCCAGGGCCTGCCCGGCCGCTCAGCCTGGCATCGGAGAGGCCGGGGAGCCTCGGTACCGTGGGCCGCGTCCGGCGAGCTCACTGCCGCGGAGGAGCCAGAGTGATTTCTGCAGGGTGCTATAGCCTGAACCCGGCCTCTCCCCCCTCCCAGGCCCATGCGTGAAAGATTGGGTTCCCAGCCCACGGCGTCCCCGCGAGGTGGCGCTCCCTCTGGGGGTGGGGCTAGCGGAGGAAGTGAGGTCACTGGGGGCGTGGCCTCGGAGCGGCCCTCGGAGCCCACCTCTCTGTCTGGTCTGCTTCTCGGCTACCACCAGGTAAATGGGTTTTCTGAGGCAGGTGCGCCAACCGCGACGTACTGTGCTGCCTCAGACCCAAAGCGACCAGGCCAAGGGACCGTAAGCTGAACCCCTGTGACTGGGAGCCACAGCAAACCTCGCCTCCTGAAAGCGACTATCTCAGGTACGAATTTTCCCGGTGCTGGATCTAAGGTGAGGGAGACTCGGGTGCGGCTGTGGAGGGCACAGGAAAAAGGGGGGGTGCAGGAACGAGGGGGGTTACAGGAACATGGGGGGGCACAGGAACAAGGGGCGGCACACGCCGGGAGCAAGGGTGAGAGGCGCACCGCGGAGTGGGGGAAGGGCGGCCATGACACATTCTGCTAAGTGGGCGTTGTCGTACCTCGAATGGCCTGGAAATAGCAGGTCGCTTTCGCCTTGGTGTGGCAGGAAAAGGTCGCTATTAAGTTTTGAGATAAAAGCAGCATGAAATAAGATCAGCCTTAAGGAACAATCAGTTCACCACAGAGCCAAGGGGCGTCACTCCAGGAGCCATCTGGGAAGCTATTAGATAAACACAGAGGTGGAGGACTGCAAGCCTGGCTTTTGATCATGGCAGACAGTATATTCAACGGGTGTTTTTCAAAGGAGAAATTGGTGGGAGATGCAACTTGCTAGATGTGGGAGTGAAATAGACACGTGTCACTGGTCAACGTAAGCCTTCAAGTCTTGATGTCTGGGCACAAAGAGGAGACCGCGGCGTCTAGGACAGGATGGGGGCTGGGGTGATGACAGGTTTTGGCTGGACATGTCGAGGCTGAGCAGACCCACTGCCCCGTCCTCTCCTCTCGCTGTGTGCCCATGAGGACGGTCCTGACAGGAGGGCGGAGCAGCAGTGCCCGGCTTTGGGGCACAGGCCTTCAACTGTGCTGGGAATGAGGGCGCATATCTAAGGGCAACTCCGGAAGCAGCCGTGAGGACCTGTTATCATCCTGCGGCAGTGTCCACGAGGCCCTGACTTCCACCGTTGGCAACAGCACCAGGGAGAGGAAAGAAATCATGTATCTTTGTAATTGGCTTTAAAATCTTGCAGAAATTATCTCTTGAGGTCCTTGGACATGAAATTGTGGGATCAAATCTCTTGTGCTAAGAAAAATTCAAAATCCTGGCAGTGGAGCAGAAGGTTCTAAAAACTACTGATAAAGTCTGTCCAGTGAAAATAAACTAAGAAAATCAAACATTTTTTTTTTTTTTTGAGACAGGGTCTCGCTTTGTAGTTCAGGCTGGCCTTGAGCTCACTATGTAGCCCAGGCAAGCCTCAAACTCAGCAATCCTCCTGCCTCTGCCTCCCGAGTGCTGGGATGACAGGCGTGAGCCACCACGCCCAGCACTGTGGTATGTGGTATTGGTTGGTGGTGGGCGTGAGTCACCACACCCAGCATTGTATGTGGTTATCGGGAATTGAACTCAGGACCTTGCGCTTGCGAGGCAGGCGCCAGAACCACTGAGCTAAATCTCTGGCCCTCAAACAGTTTTTATAATATTATTTGTATTTTAATATTTTTATAATATTAATTGAATTATATTATTATTACCAATTTTTGCCAAACAAAACTTTTGTTTCTGTGGCTTGAGGCAGGTATATTGTGAGCAGAAAAAAGAGTCTCTTTGCTACTGGTAGAAATACCTTCAAACCACAAAGCACTTGTCCAAGGGACTTGTAAAAACTAAATAGACTTATTTGAGAAGGTGGTTTACTACATACACATTTCCAAAAAAATTAAAAATTAATTAATCTGTCTTATGGGAAATTATATCAAGTCGAAAATAGCGGCAAAGTTTAACAGAACAAAGTGTACTGAGTATACTTTTTGATAATACTCCGAGTATTTCCCACAGTTTCTAAATACTGGAAATGATCCGATGTACCCATATTAAAGAGAAGCAAGTGAGAATAATCCCAAAGGGGCATTTTTCCTACCTGGACAGAAGTTTCTGCTGACTATCCAAACGTCCGCTGGGACAGTTGGGTGGGATGGGCCGAGCAAAAACCCCAGTGTGTCCGAAGAATCGCGACGTCGCAGTGGCGTGCCGAGGGCGTGGCGCGGCTCCCAGATCCGAGAGCGAGGTAGCAGCGTCGCAGCCCTCGCCTCCGGCCCCCGCAGTCTGTGCTCCAGCGGTGCCTCTGCATGTGTGATATTTCTGGAACTATGGAAAAAAATTCACTCATCTTTTGCCACCTCACCTCATCCGTGAAAAATGCTGAGCAATCTAGGCCATGAAGTTTCCCGGCCGCCTCGGAGCCCCGTAATGATGTTGCATATACCACAGAGACCAGTTAAGGAAAATTAATTCCGTGCTTCGCAGTGGAGGTTTTCTCCCTGCTGTTATTTTCTAAATTATACTATTTTTCTTGGATGCAATTTTAGAGGAGGTTAATCAGACACAAAATTTCTCCGAGCAGCTGGGATAAACCTCCAGCAGCTCGTGGTGAGTACTGAGCACTGAGCCCGTCCTTGAAGATGACAGCCAGGAAACCACAAAGCTGTTTATTTCTGCTGTGAGTAAATGTAAACTTTGGGCATTTCTGAAGAAAATGAATTGAATCATTTGACGATTTCTTTTCCCTTTTGAGTCATGTTTTATTTTTCGTCTGTTTTTTTATTCTTCCTCTCTATTTGGTATACATAATAGTTGTACTCACCTTGGGGAGGCTGTGCATGTGTATATCAGATCTCGACCGTTTTTCTACCTTCTTCTCTCCCGAACCCCCTTCTCCTGTCTGAGTCTTGAGGAATACAAATGGCGAAAGACGCTGGCTGAATGGCGGCAGAAGCAACGCAGAGTGATGCATTCAAAGGCCTACTCGTTTTCCCTGACAACTGGAGACTCCATTTAAAGAAAGATATCCGATAGTCAGTGTTTTCTCTGACACTGCTCTTATTTTACTTGATTTTTCAGAAAAAGGAAAAAATAGAAATCTTTATCAAACACAAATTCATGGTAAGTTTTCTGGGGAAGATGTTTTTGAAAGATGCGATTGTGAAGGGAATCTCTGGAGTCAATTCCCAAGAAACAAAAATGTGGACAGTAATGCAAGTTCTGGAAGACAATGTGAGATTTAAGCAAATTTCGGCTGCACCGTGTCCATGTTTTATTTGAAGTCCATGTTTTTTGTTTCATGGGAAGGAAACTCTTTTATTTAAAATCAACACAAACTTCTCTTCAGTGGCTTCTGAGTGGAGATGGGTGGACCTGAGCGTACTGTCCGGTCCACATTAGTGGTCGAAAAACAACTTCTACAGAGGCGTGGATTGCTTCTCAGGAGCTAGAGGTTGGAAGCACAGATTCATCTATTATTCTTTCCATACTGCAAGAGACAAAATATTCGTAGTTTTTCTTCTCAAAGTGTATTAATACAGTTTAACATTTACTTTTCTCTTCTGTAATGTTTTATTTCTGTTTTTCTATAGTGGTGTGATTATGTATTTGAAGTATAGTAAAAGAATATTTTTATTGCCTATGCTTCATTTCTGACTGTAACTATTATCTTTCTCTCTTCATGACTATGACTGAAAATAACTTGGTCATGGCAAAGGAAGGAAGCATTTAAAAATGATCTGCTCCAGGCCGGAGGGTTAGCTCAGTGGTTCTGGCGCCTTCCTCGCAAGTGCAAGGTTCTGAGTTCGATCCCTAGTAACCACATACAATGCTGGGCATGGAGACTCACGTCCACCAGCAATCAATACCACATACCACAGTGCTGGGCGTGGTGGCTCACGCCTGTCATCCCAGCACTCAGGAGGCAGAGGCAGGCAGATTGCTGAGTTCCAGGCTTGCCTGAACTACATAGTGAGCTCAGAGCGAGCCTGAACTACAAAGCAAGACCCTGTCTCCAAAAAAAAAAATGAGCTGCTCCAGAGACTAATTATGTTAGGTATGCCACTGTGATAGTGTCTCTTTGCAATTTGTACAAAAGCTTGGTGACTTCCTACTTCTTGATCGAGGTTTGAGTCTGGGGCTGGGACGGCTGCTGCTTAAGTTTCCCCGGATCTTGGTGGAGATCTTTCCCCACAGCGCTTCACAAAGCTCATGAACGTGGGGATTTATTCTGCTTGTCTTGAATGAATGAATGAATGAATGAATGAATGAATGACTATCGTTCTCTCTGGCAATCTCTGGTGTGTATAGATTCCTAAAAGAATGAGAAGGCTTAAAAATATACTAAAAAAGAAGCAAGAAGGAGATGGATTATGAGTGCCATGTTTCCAGGTAATTTATGAACTTCAGCATGGGTTTTAATATTCTGGTTGTACACAGTATGGTTAGCAAGAAATTACACACCATGAAAACAGGGTGTTTGCTCACAGCATAAAATTGAGTTTAAGAAGAAGCATATGGTGGAGAAAGGCAACAGAATAACAAGATTTGGCAAGGAGTAGACAATAAAAGAGAAAGGGAGAGATGCCTGGATCAGTTTGGAGCACCCAACACACATTTGACCCTCGGGCACCAGACCCAGAGAGCTGTGGCTTGGTGCTGTCTGGCACCGCGGGACGTGGGACAGAACCTTCGACTGTGGGTCCATCGCCTCTGCTTAAAATAGCACCACTTCTCTCACTTACTCCCTCTCTGTGCTTCTTGATGACAATGAAGAACGGAGCTGGGATAACCAAAGCAGGTCTGAGAAGCAGGAAGTATTCAGCAGCGCTGGAGGTGAGCACGGGCCAGGCTTCGGTGGCGCCTGCGCCGGGATCTCTGGAGCTGCTTCTTCCGCCCGAACTCTCGACTCTATACAGAGACGCCCCAGCAGCCCGCAGCGGGATTGGAGTGTTTCTCACGCACATTCCGAGCTCTGCACCAGTGTGGAGTGATGGTGGGTACTCACTTCGGTGGTTACGTTTGGGTAAAGCCCTGCATTTTGATGCTATTTCCTTTTTAAAGATTTGCTTTATTTTTAATGGACACGATAACTGGACATATTTGTGAGTGACCAGGACCTGCTTCCATGCCTGGATATATGCATATGACCTGAAGTGGGTGACTGGCCGTCTGGCACCTCACAAATTTATCATTCTTTCCTGGTGAAAACATTCGAGGTCTTCCCTTCCAGCTGTTTGGAAAGACACAGTGCATCATTAACTGTGGTCACTCAGCTGTGCGGTGGAGCCCTGGAACTGACTCCTCCTACCTCCCAACTTTGGACCTACTGAGCCATCTCGCCCATCTCTCCTGGCCCAGCCCTCCTCGGTTTCCATGGACCAGCAGCCCACTCCACCCACATGACTGCATCGCATGTGGAGGGCACACAGGCTTTGTCTGCCCATAGTTGGTTTGTTTCGCTTCATATCATGGCTCCCTGGTTTATTTGCATTCTCCCACGTGACAAGACTTTTGTCCTTTTCGATTTGCTGTGACTCCTAATAGGCCCTGCTAAATAGATCAGACTGGGCCTTGGGCTGCAGGTGTGAAGTATAAACCAGAATTTGAGTGAATCGCATAGAAGAAATGAGTCAGCAACCAAAAGAGTATGATCGCTGTGACATTATTTACCATGGCGAAGTACCAGTAACAGCAGGGGAACCAGTAAACGAATTATGGTATATCCACTTATGGATTTTGTGTTAGCAGAGATGACAGCTTGGCCCCCATAAGTACCGAGAGGGTCTGCTTCGTGCTGTGTGGTTGCCGCCAGGGTTTCCCGATCAGCAAACATTTTAAGGCTCAGAATGAAATCTTCCAGCCCTTTCGATAAAGCACAGACTCAAAGCCTGGCTCACCGTCCTCTACAGCTCTTTGAGGCTCGACCTTACCGGCCCAGACCCCTTCCCCGCCAGGCCGGCCAGGCCGTTCCCTTCTCGGGGCAGCTCTTTGTTCTTGCCCTGGTTGGGCTTCAGTTCTGCAGAGCTTGGCCCCGACCCTGCCGGAGCTTCCTGCACAGCCAGCTGCCTGATGTCTCTGCTGCCCGAGGACCTCACTGGGGAGGAGCCCCGCACCCGGCCCGATTCGTGCTTCACACACAACGCCTGAGTCTCAGAGGGTGAAGACGGCAGATCCAATGCTATGTGTGTCACGACTGCCCAGTGTCTCTCTAAGATTGCTATTAAGCAACAGAAAGGAAATTATGTGTAACAAAATGCTGGGATTTTCATAGCCAGCTTTCTCTTGTAGCCATGTATTATTTTTGTAGTTACCAAGAACCAATTTGTTATTTTAAAAATCCAAAAAGAGAGGAAACTACCTGAGGTTTGCGTTGCAGCTGAGAAGTGTCCCAAGGGTAACCTAGGGTGGAGGGAAGTTACACGTGTATAAACTCCCTAAGTGGACCTTAACTCAGAGGGGAAATGAAACAGGCCGGTTACAGCTGCCGGGGCGGGGCCCGCCCCCCAGGGGAGAAGGTGAAGCCTGGGAGGAGAGGCTGAGGAGAAGGTGCACTGGGCGCTGAAGGCTGGGGGTCGAGCTGAGGAAGCCGTGGGTGACCCAGGCAGGAGCACAGGGCAGCCCGGAGCAGATGAGGAGGGTGACTTTGCTCACTTCCGGTGCAGGGTCACAGGGACTTCCGGGGATCCCCGGAAGTGCAGGAGTGGCCGCGCCAAGGCTGCCTGTGGTGGGGCGTGGGTGGAGGCGCACAGGGGCGACGAGGCCCTCGGGAGACCCCAGAGAAATGCGGGCAGCAGCGGGAGCCCTGGGCGGACCTCGCCCGAGGCAGAGCCGGAGGCTCCGCAGGGCGGGTGTGGGAGGCCAAGGGAGCTGGGAGACCGGCTGTGCTGGCGAACCTCCCCGGCGGCGGGACCCCGCTGAAAGTCGCCTGTGACGGCGCAGCCGGGCCTGGGAGAGCTGGGGAACGGCCGTCTGCGCGGCGTTTGTCCTGCCGGGAGAAAATGCGCAGAGGTGCGCGTCGGGGACCACAGGCTGGCTCAGTAGTGGGCCGGGCGGCCACGCAAGGACAGGTCTCGCAGCGGCCGGACAGCAGCCGGCCTGCGCGGTTCACTGACTCCGCTGCGTGCCGGGGAGCCGCAGGAGGAGGCTGGCGGAGTAGGAGCGGGGGACCTGGGGGCCCCTGAGCTAGGAGGCTGCTCTGGGGCTCCAGCTGATCCGTGGGGGGCGCTGTGAAGCTCTGCCCAGCAACTTGGAAACACCCCTGGTTTCTCACTGATGGGCTTTGAACCTCTCGTGGGAGAAATCATGCAGTATTCAAGTGTGTGAGTCTGATTTATCGCGCTTAGTGTTATGATCTCCAAGTAAAGCACATGCCCACAAACGACTCAAATCTATCCTTTATAGCAAGTAGTACTCCGTTGTGCACCAACACCATGTTTTCTCTGCCCAGGTGTCTGTCAGTTGTCCGGGGCTTTGCACCTTGGATTTCTCAGGCCCTTTTCCCCTGTGCATCAAAGGAGCAGAGATCTGCCGGGTGTTCACCACGCGATCCTGCCAGACGGAATCAGAAGCTCTTCCCGGCCCAGGCACTGGAGCTGGTTCTGCAGGAGCCTGGCCGTGTGGACCGGCACCAGCACCCTGCTTCCCAGGGGGCCTCAGGCCAGGGACCTTGCGGGACACTTGGCAAGGCCTGCGGTGGCCTCCCGGTGAGGTGACCAAGACCATACGGTCTCGTGGCCACCGTGTCCGAGTTCCCATGGGGAAGTGACAAAACCCACCCTGGGCTCCCAGAAGGCTGCACGGGTGCGCACACGCACACCACACACAACACACACACATCTCTCAGAGCCCTCCAGCCCTCAGCTTCCTCCGAGAACACACTGCAGCCCACCGTCCCCTCCTACCCACAACATGGTGGCCTGAATCCACGAGCGTCGCGTCCGCACGGCCCTCGTGTCCAGCCGTGCCGCACACTGCCCCCGCCCCCGCCCACCCGAGCTGCTCAGACCTGCGGCCCAGCCCGTCCACCGTCCACCTGTCCATCGTTGCCGTGTCCGCAGCACGGTCTCCCCGTCCCCCCACCGCTCCCCAGCCAGAGACACGCCCCTCTCTGCTCCCCGCAGCCCGTCTCCGGCACTTGCCTCTGATGCGCCTCACGGCCAGGTCCTGAGGGCCGCTGGGGTTGGCTCTTCTTGGTCATCAAGCGGACTGGGCCGAGAGACGCCTAGAAGACCACCAAGCTCACTTCCGGCGTGTCCGAGCCGATGCTTCTGAGGAAGGTCGGCGGGGACTAGTGGAAGGTGCGGGGGGGCCCGGCCAGTGGGCGGGGCATCTGTGGACCCCGAAACGCGGAGAAGCAGGGAGCTCAGGCCACAAGCCTTTGACCCCTGCTGCTGCTGAGCTGCCGGACATCGGTCACGTGGCTTCTGGGGCTCCCCGCCCCGCAGCCACCACAGACAGCAGAGTCAGCCGAGCCGGCGCCTCCGTCCCGACATCCGGACACTCCCGGTCCGTCCCTGGGGCGAGGAGGCCCCGCCCGGGCCCTTGCTTCGGTCGCGGCTCACAGTCCCGCCTGTGTCTGCAGGGCGCGGCCCACCCCGGCGGGGACCCCTGGGGCGTCACCCTCCCTAGACGGGTGGCCCCACATCCCTCAGCCCCACCCCGTGACCGCGTCCCCTCCTCCCCCGGAGACCCCGCGGCAGAGCGTCCGGGCCGTCGCGTGTGCTCTCTCCCGGCTCCTGCCTGCGCGGCCCGCAAGCCCTTCCTACCGCTCAGTCCCCTCCGAGGCCTGGGGAGCCACTGTGGCGCTGGCCGCCTTAGGGACCGGCCTCAGCGTCGCCTCCTGACAACCTCGGGCCGTGCAGACGCCGGGTTCGCGGCAGAGGTCGGTTTAGCCGGCTGGGAGCGAGCGCCCTACGGAAAGACTGTCCCTGTCGTTTCCGATTCTTGTGTGCTAAGCGGGCAACATGTGTTTGTGAGGAACTGGCAAAGGCGTGTCTCAGAAAAGAGAGCGAAAAGCTCACTGCTACGAGAACTAGAAATAAGTCACTCAGAGTCGGGGAAAAGGAGGGATGAAAACCTGAAGCTAGAACCTCATCAGAGACCCCCCCACACTCTCCTTCCGCCACCAGGAAGTGGTGAAGAGGACAGGAACCGAAAACCAGCGTATGTGCCATGGAACAGACACACAGGGCTGGAAAACTCCAGACCTGAGACGAAAACTTCAGGTTACCATGGCCCGGGGAATTTGAATGAAATCAGTTGGTGAGGACCTGTTTATTCCGTGGAGTTGGAGAACGTGGCATGTTTATTCGACATGTATCGAGACAATTTAAAGATGAAATAGGAAGAGTCTTTTTCCCTTTAAAGCATAAGCTGCTAACTACAGAGAAGGAAGGGGCGACTGTGGCGCTGTGTCATCAGCCCTGTGCGGCCGGAGACTCACGACGAGGAGGGCGGTGAGCGCTGTTCAGAGCACGCGCCTTCTCTGCGGCTGAGCGCGGGAGCCTTGCTGGGTCGCCGGCTCTCGAAGCCCATCTTGCAGCTAAGGCTAACGAGCCGGAACCGGTGAGGCCCCTCAGCCGCCTGTTCATTCCATCAGTTCCTCCTTGGCTGATTTCAGGTGAACTTCACCAAGGATGTCTGGTCGTTTCAGAGCTGAAAGCTACACTTCCGGGGCATGCAGTTAAATAGTGAAAATATGGGCCAGAGGGTTAGCTCAGTGGTTCCGGCGCCTGCCTCGCAAGCGCAAGGTCCTGAGTTCGATCCCCGGTAACCACATAGAATGCTGGGTGTGGAGACACGCCCACCAACAATCAACACCGCATACCACAATGCTGGAGGTGGTGGCTCACGCCTGTCATTCCAGCACTCGGGAGGCAGAGACAGGAGGATTGCTGAGTTCGCGGCGGCTTGCCTGGGCACCATAGTGAGCTCAGGGCCAGCCTGAACTACAAAGTGAGACCCTGTCTTAAAAAAAAAATAGTGAAAATATGAACACAGTATGGAGCGAAATAGTAGGTGAAAGGAAAGGAATATCTACTTCTTGAACACTGAAAAGTGCCAAGTATCTTGTGCGATGTTTTATGTTGTTTTCTAATTTCTTTTCTTGCTTTGGTTGTAGTTTTTTCCAAGTAGAATTTGTCCTGGGAAGATCCTGTGATGGTTCGAGAACACCCCCGGTGACCCCAGCCTTTCTGTCGCAGTGGAGCTGCAGTGTGTGTCCCGGGATCAGCCGCGACGGGGGCGAGAACCCCACTGGTCCCGGACGCCATCCTGACCCACCTCCACCCCGGCGCTGTTCTGTTTCTTGGTCCCACTCAGTTGTTTCTGCAGAGTAAAGGACAATAACTGAGTGTGATTTATTTCCCACTCTCATTTACAGTTTGAATGAAAACCGCGGGAAGGCGATGCTTCGCCAAGGGGAGCGAACACGTAGTGGGTGGTACAATTCTAGGCACCGTGGCCGGGAGAATTGTCCAGGAGGAAGGTGCCCTCCACAGCCTCTCAGGGCCTGGGACGGCGTACCCCACCCTCTGTAGGCTCGGCCTGGCGTGCCGGGGGTGCTGCTGTGGTCTTTTCGCTCCTCAGTCCCTTACCTGAGCTCCTGTGAGCTGGCCAGGCGCCCGGGCAGGCAGCCCCCGTGTGGCCAGCTCTCCGCCGCTGTCCAGTGTATCCTTCCTCTGTCTTCCTCCCCTGCCCTGCTCTCCAACTCTCTCAGGTGTAAAGCATGAATGCTCACGCCTCCCCCAAGTCCGTGTGTTGAAACTGAACCTGAAGTAGGTCCTAGCAAGTGGGGATTTGGAAAGACGGCTCGGCCCCAGGGTGGTGGGGCGCTCCGATAGTGAGCGCAGGCCCAGTGGGAAGGTCACTGCTGCGCAGCCAGGAAGAGGCCCCCAAGACAGCCCCCGTTCCAGAATGATCAGGGTTAAGTTTCTGTCATTCTAAAGCCACCCCCACCTGCGGCACGCTGTCACAGCAGCCTAAGAAGACTAAGGCATGGGTGCACCGTGGAAGTAGTTTTGCTTGATAAGACAAGGGAGACAAAGAAGTACCCGACAGAGTTGAACTTTGGACTCAGAGTACAAAAGCCTGGTTTAGAAGTTTATAGCTGGTCATGGGGGCACACACCTGTAACCACAGCACTCTGGGAGGCTGAGGCAGGAGAATCAAGTTTGGGACCCTCTGAGGCCACTTAGTGAGACCCTGTCCCAACATTAGAAAGAAAAGAAAGAAAGAGAAAGGAAGGAAGGAAGGATGGAAGAAGGAAGGAAAGGGGGATACAAAGGGCTGGAGATGTGGTTCCATGTGCTCAAATCCCAGCACTTAAAAAAAAAAAGAAAGTTCATAAACAGATGAGCTTGTGGATTTGTGCCCTATTTGGTTTAAAGCTTTATCTCCAGAAAAGCTAAAATCCTATTTTAAATGAAGAAAGGAACAAATGAGACCAATCTCTGGCCACCTGATATAAAGTATTTGGTAGATCGAAGACCATGGGGATCCCGCTGGGAGGCATCCACGGCCCCGCGTGGGCACCAGGGAGTCACCATAGCGTGCGGCTGGGCCCGTGGGGGAGGGGAATCTCTGGTCCGGCCCTGACCGCTGCACACCTGTCCGAGCGGGCCCTGGGTGCCGGCCCTGACCGCTTCCCCCCACTCCTCCCCTCGCTGTCCCTGCCGGTTGTGAAGGCTACGTTACCAGCACCTGAGGCTCTGGATCCACTCCTGCTCCGAAACAGCACGAACCCTAACCTGCTGTCTAGAATAAACAGCTATTTAGAAAGAAATGGAGCGGCTCAGGTCTCCTGTTCAGTCTGTGGCCACGAAGTCCCGAGCACTGAGTTGAGCACGTGCCGCAGGGGAGGGTGGCAGGCCCTCCCTTCAGCGCCATCGCCACGGTCTCCCCAGAAGATAAACGGGTGCCCCGGAAGAGCCAGGGCTCCTGGCAGCCTGAATCCCCGCATCACACGCGCGGAGGAAATGCAGAGTGGAGGCTCACAGGGAAACTGGGAAGCATTTAATCCACTTAGTAAAGCAAAGAAGAAGGAATGGAGGGAGGGAGAAGGGAGGGGGAGGGGCGGGGAGGAGGGAAAGGGGGAGGGGAGGGGGAGGGAGAGCTCAGTTTGTCCAGGTGGAGCCATTCCATGAGTGCCCAGTGGGTAACAAATGGGAGGGCAGCCCCGGGAGGCAACCAGAGGGCCCAGGCTGGGAGAGGCCGGGCTTCGCTTCCTCCCGGAGCTGGTGTCGTCTGGAGCCATCAGAGGAGCTCCCGAGAGAGAAGTGGGGTCCCCGTAACCCCCCTCCAGCCCCTTCGGTCGGAGTCCCTGACCGCGAACAGTCACCGTGACTCCAGAAAATTTAGCACGTAAGCACGTTGTTGGAAAGACACTGAACCCCAGCGACCGGAGGAGGCCTGCCTGCTCCACCACACTGTAACGCAGGGGTGGGCGCCTAATGGTGGCTTCAGAGGGCAGTCCACTAGTTTGCAATGAGCTTTTCAAAAAGAAAAAAAGGAGAAAATAGAACAAAATGGATAGCGTAAAGGCCGCCCGGCACTGTATGCAGGCTGTGCGCACCACCCTCGGGACGCGCTCCTCAGCACCGCAGTCTGCTGCCCCCAGCGTGCCTCGTATTTTCTTTGGCACTTCTTCCCGGCGTGGCAATGCTAGATCATGTGGGCATGGTGGCAGCAGGGTTCTTTGTCCTCTGTAGAACCCCACATGAGAAAGCACCCCATCCCCCTCTTCCTGGAATCCGGTGTGACCGGAGCGAGCTGGGTGTTCGCACCCGGATGGGGTGGAGGACAGGTCAGATGCAATCAAGGCTCATTCCTGTTGGCAGATGGCGGTGAGCTCCGAGCCGCACGCACGTGTGGAAGGGACCCCCTGCTGAGGAGGGCCGCGCGGTGCCGCGGGTGCCCAGGCCAGGCTCCTCCGGTCGTTGGGGTTTTCTGGTTGTTCAGTGCATTTCCAACAACATGCTTATGCGCTAAATTTTCTGGAGTTGCTGTTACCGTTTGCAGTCAGGGACTCCAACCCAAATACATCTATTTTCTTGGCGAGCTGATCTTTGGATATAACTCATCATCCAGACCTTACCCTATATTCTCAGACCATCAAATACGGCGATTCAAAGAATAAGTTTAAAAAAATGGATGAAAGAGAAAAAAGATATTTTGAAGGCACTCTTTGACAAGCATTGTTTGGGACAGGAAAAAGAACAAAAGTATTTCCTGGCTGCAGTTGTTGGCCGTGGAAACCACGCTGTTGTGTCAAAACCACAAATGTTCTGTGATTGTTACGATGCCCTACTTTGACTTTTATGAACTAGCATTCACTAGCGTTCAGCATCCTTTGGAGAAATGTACTATTTATTCAGCGTCAGCTGCATGGAGCAGGACAGCCCGCACGGTCCTTCGGGACCCCAGGGCCTGTGCACACTAAACTTCTTGACTTCGTTTCTGCTAAAATGAAAAAGTACCATACTGTCTCATCATGCTTTTCACATGGCTTATTAAGACAGAAGGTAAAAAAAAAAAAAAAATGCAGCAACTGATAAGATCATTTCAACAAAGCACTTACAACCTTTGGACTGTTAAAGGAAGCGGTCCAGCATGGGGTAGCTTTCTTCACTTGCTTTTTCAAGTGGGCTTGTATTTATTTTTTTTGCATTTTACCTGAGGAGAACACAGCTCACTTCTCGTAATAGGAAGTGGTTTCAGCAGCTGGACAGACCTCAGTCACAGAGTGTGATAAGCAGGCACGGGAAGGGAAGGGGCGTCTAACAAGATGTGCCCGCGGCCGCCTGCTGCCAGGAGGAGCCACCCAGAGGCGACACGTACTCTGGCACCCGTCTGCCCGGACGCATGACGGAGAGCCGGAGAAATCACACGCCACCCGTCTGCACCGAGCACTTTCTTCTAAACCCACTGTGATGATAGTTTTCAGGTGGACACGGAAGGTCCCCAAACTCCCAGAGGCTGAGCTGATTTCTTGTTTCCTGAGGTGGAGTGGCTTCCCCTTTCTTTTCCCTTACTGCCTCAGGAAGCCCCAGTCCTGTGCCCCCTCCTGTGGCTGCTCCTGGGGGGCTCTGCCCTCTGCTCACCCTCGGTAGCCTGTGGCCCTCAGCCCCCAGCCCCTCTGGCCAGTCCTGCCAGGACCCGCCCCAGGGGCTTGGCTCTGTGCCGAAGTAAAAATGTACCATATTTTCTCATCATGCTTTTTACGTGTTTTTTTTTTTTTTTAAGACAGAAGGTAAACAAAAGCAGCGATTGGTAAGATCCACACCCTGAGTCCAGTGCTGAGCGTCCTTCCACTTGCTCGTCTTAGGGGCCAGACCTTCTTCCAAGCCCACACCGCCTGCCCTCGGGGACTTCTTCAGAGAATTCCAACTCTTCTTCCTGTGAGCTGAGCGTCTCCGTGTCTTTGTACACAGGTGTGCGGTTCCCAGTGTATATCTCAGGGTACCCGCCGTCTGGGCAGCCCCTGCCCGCACCTGCTCTCTGGCTTCCTGAAAACTCAGCAGTGATCTTCCACAGGCCACCGGCGGCTGAGACCGACTGTGGTGCCCAAGATTTGCCCACCGAGAACCCCGTGAAGCTCCCGAGAGAAGGACTGAGGACTGTGGCCCGCGAGGTTCCTCTGTGGCTTTTCCCTCATCGGTGCCACACTTCAGGCCCCCCAGCTTTGTATCAGCCACTCAAAAATTCCCAATTTTAACCTGTTTCCCGTAGAAGTGCAGCCCCCCCTGCCAGGTTTCGCTCAGACTTATACAAACACTCTTTGAGGCAGAAGCCAGTCAGATTTGTTTTAACAAGAAAATAAAATATACAAACGGTTCTTGGAAAACGGAAAAGCCTCGTTCTGATACCTGACACGCAGACATGGCCAGGATGGTCCGCACCGCCTCACTGTCCCTGTGATAAACTTCCCAGCCCGGTGCGGCGCCAGCCAGGGCATCACACTGTGCAGACACGCCAGTCGCTTCTTCCTGGGTCGCTGTTGCTGTGCAGGAAGCCAGCTTAGCTTTTGGTTACCATTTGGATTAAAAAATGCTAACAGAAGAGGGATATTTTGTGGAAAAATCTGGGGTAAGGCTGGTACTGTGACCCACAAGTCGTCTTAGGGAGAAAGGTGCAGTGTACACAAAGGTGCTGACAGGGTGAAAGGAACCGCACTAAGAATTAAATTATTCTTGTTCTGCCATCCTGAGGATTGAACCCAGGGCCTCTGTGCTGAGATACAGCCTCAGTTCTTTTAGAAATCGGCTCTTGCTCTGTTGGTAAGTGGCCCAGGTTGAAAGTAATCCTGTCTCAGCCTCCTGGAGTGCTGGGATTATAGCCATGCGCTGAAATGCTGGGTTTGAACTGTTCTTCAATTATTTTTTTTTTTAAACTAACTAACGAACCTAGTAACAAAAACCAAGGTTCCTGCAACAACTCTGTCTTTGGATTTCTGCAGTGCAGAGATGACCACTTCCGACACTTTTCACTGTCTCTTCAGGTGATGTTCGCTCTTTGGCTGAGTAACATGAAAACGTGGCTTTTTCATTCTTGCGCATCAGGTGGGAGCTGTGGAGTCCCGAACACGATGAGGATTTAGCTCCCCGCTCACTACCGGCCCGACACACGCGGGGACACTTCGTCTCCTGTGCCTCCAACACAAACCAGTGAGAGACCCGTGCGCTGTTTACATTATTAACTGTCGCGGCTTTGTGTTGTATCCCAGACTCCCAAGCAGACCCGCTCCTGCTGGGTTCGGGTGTGGGTGGTTAAGGGCCGAGCGGGACATGAGCAGCCTTAGTCTGTCGGGATCCCATGGAAAACCTCTCCTTTTCTCCACAGGACAGTCCACCTTCCCAGGGCTGAAATGCATTTGCTAACATAATGACGCGATCCGGGGGGCTGTGGACCCCTGACGTGATCTCCGGCATGCCGAGTCCCTCGGACAACAACAGGCCATTTGCAGGGAACCCCTGGGTAGTACAGTGCTCAGTCCCCTCCCTGGGCAACCGCTTGCTTTTTATGATAAACAGAAAACCGTTGCGTTTGTACATTGCGTTGTATGTTTCCAAGGACTTTGGGTGACGCCAGCACCTGTGGCCCACGCTGGGCAGAACGCTACTCCTGAGTCAGTGTGCGACTGCCGTCTTCCTGGCCCTGAGGGCCAGCCCGCTGTGCGCAGCTGCTGGTGAGGCCAGCGAGCGCTCGGAGAGCTGCGAGGGCTGTGCGCATTGCAAACACTGCCCACAGCGAAGGGCTATTTCGAGCACAGCAAGTGGTCAATAAACACTTGTTGAGCCCGTTACACAAGCTGGCAGCGGCCTTCCGATTCCAGCGGGTCTCACTGTGATTCACAGGGATGCCAACTGCAAACGGTTATCTTCCCACTGGTGACTGATTGCTTAGGTTTGGAACTTGACCGCAGGGGTGACCTAGGACGAGCCAGAGTCCAAAAAAACAGAAGGAGTAACACATGGGTTTTTAATGTTCGCTTTAACTTGAAAACACAGTTTAAAGTTTCCACTGAATTTGCTGATAATGATATGATATGGGGAATTTACTTCAAAATCACCAGAGGGTGAGCTGGGGAAGTCAGCTGTGCGTGGAAGCAGCGAGGTTCTCCATGAATTCACGCTGCCGAGGACCGGCGATCGGCTCACCGCGTTTGCCGCGCTGTCCTCTCCGGCTTCTGCGCAGGTTGTGTGACCGTCTGTGCTGCTGAGACGGAACCCAAGGTCTCAGGCTTGGTCAGCCACCCCTACTGCAGAGGGACACCCCAAGCTTTCCTTCTCTGTAGTTTCGAAATCCCCATAATAAATGTTAGGGAAAAAAATCAGCAAGTAAAAGACTTCTCCAAAGGAATCCAGGGTGCAGCAATTTGGAAATCAGTCCTTGAAATCACACTTGACGAGTTGGTGCATCTGTTGTTAGCTTTGGCGGTTTCATAAACAGAGGAAAAGTCCCTGGTTACTCGCACCGAGGGGCGGCACCGAGCACAGGACTTCTTGGGCAGCTGCTGGCTGACTCACCCGCCCTCCACTGCAAGGTGGCCTCCGGGGTCAGGGCATTCCCCGCCCCGACCTGGCCTCACCACTCATACCTGAGATCAAAGTTCACATCTAACCGTGGCGACCATTGACTATCAGAGCTGGAGCCCCAAGGCCCAGCTGCACAGAGGAGAGGCTGTTTTACCTCCACGAAAAGGTCAAAACTTTCCTGCAGAAGATAAGCTTTTCCTCTGGAAGCCTTGCATGGCGTCACCTTAGATGTGGCCTTAGAAGGGGACATTTCCTAAAAAGTCCGTGCGGTCCTGTCATGACTTTCACACTGGGGAGGAGAAAGCGGCCTGGACCAAGAGACAAGCTGTTTACCGAGCTGAAGAAGATGCCTTCGGCTGATCGGGAAGATGTCACGCGGGGGTGACGGAGACCACTTCACTCTGTTTTTGGCATCACAGATACTGAGAGGAGCACATAGGCTGCCCGGCGTCCCTCAGTAGAAGCGGGAGAGCGAGGTGGAGCCATTTCCCGAGCCCGGCCCAGGCTGAGTGAGATTTCCCACGGCCTCACTATGCACATGTGTATACAGCGACCGCAGGTGAACGAATTCCTTCCTATCCCACTGTGAAAACTGTTTTGAACACTTCTTTTTTTTTTTCCTTGTTCTGCTTCTGGTGTGTAGCTTTATAATCGACTTGTCTTTGATTTTATGCACAGTGTGTGCTGGGATCCATGCTCTGCTGCCCCCCCCCACCCCCGCTCGGCACGCTGACCGGTCTCTCGCCCGGTCATGTGCGGTGCTTCCATCAAGCTTCTGCTGATTGGGTTGAAGTGACTGTTCTTCCCCTTGGGCTATTTTTTTTTTTTTTTTTGAGACAGGGTCTCACTTTGTAGTTCAGGTTGGCCCTGAGCTCACTATGGTGCCCAGGCAAGCTGCCGCGAACTCAGCAATCCTCCTGCTTCTGCCTCCCGAGTGCTGGGATGACAGGCGTGAGCCACCACGCCCGGCACTGTGGTATTGATGGCTGGTGGGCGTGAGTCTCCACGCCCAGCATTATATGTGGTTACCAGGGATCAAACTCAGGACCTTGCACTTACGAGGCAGGCGCTGGAACCACTGAGCTAACCCTCCAGCCCACCCCTTGGGCTATTTTTTTAATAATCAACCCCAGTGTCACACGTGATGATAAAGGCCTCGGGTCTACATGCTAGAGCGACTCTTGATAGGCAAATCCTCGGCTATTTCTGGCTTCAGTTTCTACATACATTTTAGAATAAATTTTGTGTTCCACCACAAAACTTGTAGTTTGAAATATCATACTTTCTCTCAGAGGTGGGTTCTAGGAAAGAAGGTGGCAAAAAGCAGGAAGTCTGAGAAGAGGAGGAATATGAGTGAGAAGAGAGGGTCGTGGAGGTGACTGAAGGAAAAAACGATTACGGTCGGTCGCACATGGGAACAGGCCAGTCTGAAGCCCCTGGTTTTGCACAATCAATTTGCAGTGACATGAAAAATCTTGCGATTTCATTGCAAATACATTCGATGCATAGATGAGCTTGGAAAAAGTTGTCTTCTTTCTGTATTTCTTTTCTTTATCTAGGTTTTTTACGTATATTAATGCTTTATGAACTTATGCAGAAAGGGTTTGCATATACTTTGAAAAGTTATGTTGAGTTTTTATAAAACAGTAATTGTCTACATTGTTTGTTGTTGTTGGTGTACAGTCATGTACAGTAGTTGATGTCGGATATTTGCTGTGGGTCAGAAAACTAGCAGAGCCAATTGCTAATTCTATTATTTTTTAGTTGTGTTGGATTTTCTGCACACAGAAAATCGCATTAACTGTGAATAATGCCAGTTTTGTTTCTTCTCTTCAAACTCTTATTCCTTTATTTCATTCCCTTGTCTTACAGCTCAGGTGGAAGGGACCAGAGTGGACATCATCCTGCGGGTTTTGTGAGCCCCGCCCTGGCCATCCCCATGATGGCCAATGTACTTTTGTGTTAACGTTGGCAGGTTCTCCTCGCTGAGCTGAGCAGTCTCCATGTCTGCACAGTTAGCAGTGATGCCAACCCCAGTGCCCGCTTCCTGAGCTGCCAGCTGTGTCCAGCAGGCCAACCTGCACTCGTGATGCTAATGCGCTCTTTTGTGCTCAGACTTCCGCACAACCATGGCCAAAGAAGAACACAGCAGGAGAAGGACCGGGGTTCAGAAGAGTGAGTACTTCCTCCTGTGGGTCATGGGTCTCTCTAGGTGAGCAGCTCAAAACTGCACCGAGCAGGCTTTAGGTATTAGTGATGCGGCTTATGATTCAGCTACTAACTAAAACCCAAGCCCTAAGTGTGAGCTGCTCACTGACCCTTCAGCTGGGTACCGAAAGAGCCTTACCTCCCTGTGCTCACGGTCCCAACTGAGGGCAGCTATCAGGGCAGCTGTGAGGTCTCTGTAGCAACGAAACCTGGCAGCTGAAGAGCTCGGACTGAGTAGCTGTTCTCCGGGGTCAGATGTTTGCTAAGATGATGCAGGTGGCCCTTCGGCTATGACCTGCATAGCAGCGCAGGTGCTTTGGCAACCGTGACCCGTCCTTCGCAAGTACACACACTCTTTCACAGCCCGGCACATTAGTGCATTGGCTTTGCTGTTCCAGCATCTGCCTTCACGCCCCCTCGCTATGGTGTCTAACCATAAATACTGACGAATCCAGGGCTTGTGGTCTTAGCCTGAACAGAGCTAAAAATGGGTGGTCCTTCAGCCAGGAGAGCGCTAAAGATCAATCCCTGACCCCCGAGTAATAAACTCTCATTCTTTAATATTTAAGTAATAAACTATACATTCATTCAAGTAATAAATTCATTCAAGTAACAAACTATACATTCTTTCTCTGTATTTCTGGTCCTTTGTATATTATTCCTTCAGCCCTGCTGTCCCCTCATCCGTGGCCGGGCATCTCCCAGGGACTGTCAGGCTACTTCCCGCATGCTGCCTCTCCGGCTTCCTCCAGCGTTTCCTCCGGTGCAGCTGGTTCATCGTGAAATACTGGTTCATCAGGGCTGCATTTGAGGATCTGGGACCTGCACCTCCTGCCGTGGGATCTCGGGTAGCCTGCTGTGTGTGTGTGTGTGTGTGTGTGTGTTCGGGAGGAAAGCGAGTCGGCTTGCGTGGGAGCCTGGAGGCTGAGTGGCCTGGGCCAGTCCTCAGCACCTGAGGTCCGGGAGGAGCCCAGGGTCGTGAGCCGGGAGACTCCCTGTCTGCGGACTCGGCTCACGGACTCCACTTGCCTCCGGTGCTGCAGGGCGGCGGAGAGATGAGGAAGGAAAGCATCGGACAGCTTCCACCAGGGAGCTGGGGAGGCGCAGCCTTGTTTCTGCCGAAACGTCAGTTCTGGCCCGCGCTTTGTCTGCCCTGCTGCTGGTACCGACCCTTCTGCAGGTCCTGTGTGACCCCAGGCGCGGAGGTAGACGCGGTGGTGTTTGATCACTGGTCAGGGAAGGCAGCTTCTGGCCTGACGGGACCAAACTGTGCACCCTGGGTGCTCATAGGATGCATCTCACAGGCATCTGCTTCAGAATTAACTGCTGTGGGTTCTTGAACCGTGTTGGGGAAAAAATAATCAAAACCACCAAAGAAAATAACTCACCCAAAGTGCAGGTGGAGTTTTATTAATGAGAGACGCATTAAAAAAACCCAAGAGCCAGTTCTCTGGGTGTCTAGTGATGCCCTCTAGTGAAGAGTTTTGCAACTCCAGGAAAGTTCTGCACCACTGGGCTCTCTGTGGCCCACGGGTCAGGGAAGCCAGAACCCAGAGAAGCCACCAGTGCTGGAGTCTCAGGGACTGCCCCGGAGAGGGTGGCACATGCTGTAACCTCAGCACGCTGTGGAGCTGGGGCAGAAGGGCTACAAGTTCAAGCCCAGCCTGAGCCACTTAGTGGCTTTCTGAGACCCTGGGTCAAAATAAAAATTAGAAAAGAGCTGTGCCTGTAGCTTGGTGTGGGCACCCCGGGCACCACCCCCAGGATGGTGAAAGAAGGAAAGAGAGAGAGAAAGGAGAGAAAGCTGAGTCTGGGAGTCCTCCGGGGGACCTGGCCACAGTTTTCGAAGGACACTGTGAGTTGGCCCCAGATGGGCCGGGAGTTTCCTCCTCTTCCTCACCGCTGCTCTTCCTCCTGGCTGTGAGATTGCCCAGTATTCGCTCCACCACGCACTCCTGCTGTCACGAGCTGCCACGGCCCTAAAGGGCACCAGGGCTGGAGCCCAGCCTTCTCCCCCTTCTGAACTGACTGTCTTGGGTATTTGCTGCCGTGATGGGCGGCTGAGCCTCGCGGCGGGGCCGGGACTTGCCCGGAGGCAGCGGACTCCCGAACCCACCCACCGGGCCGCAGCCCTGGCCTGGGCCGTGGCGCGGACAGAGGCCGGTGACTCGCGGTGTGACAGCGCGGGGCGGGGCGCAGACAAGCTGTGACGTGGTTCACAAGCAGCCGACCCCACCAAACACCCGCTGGGCAGAGATGGGCTCTTTCTGCAGCCTCCTTTTTCAGAGGAGTAACTGAAACTCACAGAGCGACTTGTGTGTGGTCAAGTAGCTGGTGACTGGCGAATCTGAGCCACAAGCCCAGCTGTTCCGACTCTCAGTATCAGCTTCTTCTTGCCTTATCTAATTCGTAGCCAAGAAGGTACATGGCCTAGGACTTCCCTGGAGATTTCCCCACCCACCGTAAAGCACGGTCAGAATACCAGTTGTCTTCCTGCTAAGAGGTCCCTAGAAACTCAGTTTCCATCTTGAGTACAGAGGGTTTTGTGTACCACGCATGTCGGAGGCTTTAGACTGGGCTGTCTTGGGCCGAGCAGCCCGTCTTGAGGGCAAGAAAGCAAACACCGAGTGGTGGAAGTCACGCCTGCGGAAGCCCAGCAGACGGGCTGCGTTAGGAGAGCGTCTTCCGAGCTCCTCCCAGAGGAAACTGTTGGCCCGGG
>PVIC010028605.1:0-22993 GCA_004025085.1 Thryonomys swinderianus
GCCCAAATTTTGCCATTTTTAAAGAAGTGAGGTCCTCAGAAAATCAACAACAAAAACGAAAGACTAGTCTACTATCAGTGTTTTCCAAAGGACATTTTCTTCAACTTGACATTCATTCTAACTAAAGGAAGGGCAGAAATTATAAACACTCATATGAACTGAAACCTGGCACCTCTACATACTTAAGTCTTCTCCTTTACTGGAAAACCCTAAATCGATGACATATTTGATAAAATTAAGTAAAAGGTTAAGAGGTTCTGGAGTGTTAAGGAGGGCAACAAACTGCCTCACAATCACTTCTTGACTTTACAGTATTCAGGAATCTAAGATATTTAACACTGACTGTAAAGGCCTGATCACTTAGCTTCTCAATAAAAAAGCTTTTCCCTCTTCAATTGTTCCCCCTCTTCCCTCTTGGATCATTAAGCATTCAGTAGTTCCAAAGTAAAGAAAGGGAGCTGGGCATAATGGAACACTGCTATAATCCCACCACTCCTGGAGGCAGAGGCAGGAAGATTATAAATTCCAGCTCAGACTTTAGCAAGCCCTTTAAAAATAAAATGGCCCTGAGTTCTAACTCTAGGACTGAAAGAGATAAAAAGAAAAAAGACAAAAGAGCAGCAAAACAAGGTAAAATTTCAATATTTGAATTTTGTTCATATAAGCACTTAAACAAAACAGTAAAATCTTAAATATAAAAAATACACTAAAAACGGATGTGTGAGATGACATTAAATTTTGCAATCTTGATACTTTCTAAACTGATAACCATATTAGTTATATATAATACCAGGAGAATAAAATAATTATTGCAAAAGTAATATAAAACTAATGTTTTCAGAAAGTATTTTAACTATGGCATACCTACATACAGATAAAAGGGGAAATTGCCTCTAGAACTTGACAATGTATCAAGTACAAAAATACTAGAGATAATTCCCTTTTGCTGTCTGTCTGAAGGGGAGGAAGAAAGCCATGAATACACAATTCACTAACCAAAACCACAAGAAAAATAATCTAAAACCAGACTACAGGAGGCAGAGCAAAGTGTGATTTTCTACATAAGAAATGATTTTGCAACACTAATAGGGCAAACCCACATTCCTGCCACAAACCTCATCCAAAGCCTAGTGCTTTCAACTGGGTCACACAGCTGGCAGCCTCGAAAGCTTTCCAGATAGGAGCCAAGATAGTAAGAGGAAATAAATTCGTGGGTCCAGGGTGAGTCCTAAAGTGAACCTGATCAATGTCTTGCTGGGCATATTATAACAGAAACTAAGTTTTGTACAGAAGATTTTAAAAAGCCTAAAGAAGTATTGCTTTAACCGTGGGTTTCTTTGGTTAACAATGGCACATGCTTTCTAGGAAGAGTCATGCACCTGACATGACACATAACACAGGGAGAATGCTGCAGCACCTTCAGAAACATTGTAAAGGATCTGAGTAGTTTCAGCCCATTCTTAGTATAAAACTATGTGGGTGAATAGAAGATGCTAGTTTCTTCAGAGCATCATATGGTTGAAAACAGAATCTTCTTAGATTTGGGGACTAAACTTGGTTTATATAGACTCAGGCTTGTTTAACAAGCTATTTTCATTCAAGGTACTATCCTTTTACCAAGCCCTCGGAAATGTCCCCGTGAAACAACCTTGACCAACTCCAGGAAGTCAGACACATTCCTACACAGATTCCACACACTGCAGAACCCCACAGAACTCTCAGAAGCAGAACTCTGGTTGTATTTCCATATCCCTTAAGATCCAGCAGTCCCAGTTCTATTTACTCAAAAGATCCAAACCAGTTTGTCAGATCTGTGCATGCCCATGTTCACCACAGCATTATTTACAACCAGCCTGTTTGGAAATAATCTATGTGTCCATCAACAAGTCAAAATAAAATACAGAATATATATATTAATTATTCAGCCTTCCAAAAACAAGGAATTCTATTATTTGATATAACATCCATAAAATTGGAGAACATTACACTAAGTGAAATGAGACAGGCCCAGAAAGACAAATTATACATTAAAAATAGTTAAATTCATAGAATCAAAGCGTCTGGGAGGTAGTGAGGAAATAGGAAGAGGACAGTCTTGTTTTTTGAGACCATGTGACAAACAGTTAATAATCATGCACTGTACACTTCAAAATTGCTGTGGAGTAAATTTGAAATGTTCCCACCACAAAAAAAGGTATGATTTTGGGGCTGGAGATTTGCCTCAGTGGTTCCAGCGCCTGCCTCGCAAGTACAAGGTCCTGAGTTCGAGCCCCAGTAACCACATACAATGCTGGGCGTGGTGATTCACGCCCACCAGCAATCAATACCACATACCACAGTACCGAGCGTGGTGGCTCACGCCTGTAATCCCAGCACTCGGGAGGCAGAGACAGGAGGATTGCTGAGTTCGAAGCTTGCCTGGGCTACATAGTGAGCTCAGAGCCAGCCTGAACTACAAAGCGAGACCCTGTCTCAAAAAGAAAGCTTCATGCACCTCTAAGTCTTAGTCAAGATTACTAGTATGAGTCCATTGTTGTTATAAAGGCTTACTGATCTTACAGACCTCCTTTTTACTAACTGGTATTCATTCCAAGGACAGAAAACTAGGTTTCTATGTAAGCAAGATACTAACTGTATGATTGTAAATAATATCATAAAAGCAATATCAGTATTTACTAGTATTATTCAGAAATGTTAACAGCTAGAACCAATTTTCACATTTTGTTCAATTCTCCCTCCAGTATCTTCATTCCTGAGACATGTATGGAGTTAAAATTTACCAAGTCTTAGGACAAAACATACCTCAAATACTGGCTCCTTCTACTTACAATATGAGTGATTCTAGGCAAGTGAATTAACTTCCACCCATTACCTCTTTCATTTGCAAACTGGGAATAACAAATATTGTGCTGTCCTTTTAAGAGAATAATGCATTAAGATAATAAAAAATGCATTAAAGTACCTAGAAGAGTCCAACCTCTAGTAGGTGTTTGTTAGTAACAGTATTTACTATAATCATTGTTCAAGTAATAGGGATCAAGTAACTTCTGCTAATGTTGCTGGTAAAGTGAAATGTTGAAGACCTCCAGAAATATAAGTGCTAAGTGTAGAACCTGTGTTTAGCACCAAACAAGGATCTGGGTTCCATCCCAGTACTAAAAAAAACAAAAACAAAAACAAAAAAACAACTTGCGCACTCCTTAGTTCTATGAACTCTAGATACTATCTTCTGTCACACCTGAGTTAGGCTATGTCCTGAGACTCTGATCCTATCAGGCATATAACCTGACGCTGGAAGAGGCAAATAGGTATTCCATCATTAACTGAAACCTCAGGACTGCCAATTACTGAGTCAGATTTAACTAATACATAAACTACTCAGCCTAGGCTCAACACCCTGAGAGGCTGCATCAAATTTTTTTAACAGGTAGTCAGTGAGTATTTACTGAGTCCACAGAAGATCCAGCTAGTACTGGAAACTTGCCGCACATGTCAAAGCTCAAACACACCAACCTCAAATGTTTACCATCTAAACAGGAAACAAAAGGAAACTGAAGAATAATGTAGGAAAATGTAACTTGGTGCTTAGCTAAAAGTTATGCTAGGTGGTTGGTGAATAAATAATGTCAATTAAGAAACATTTTTCTCAGTCACTGAGTTTTGCTGTCTTAAAAAAATTGGAGAGTGGGGCAAGATGTAACATGCTCAGCATTTTTAGGGACTGTCACTGTGAAATCCACTGATCTGTACATTTAAAATGCATTAATATGCCGGGCGTGGTGGCTCACACCTGTAATCCCAGCACTCGGGAGGCAGAGACAGGAGGATTGCTGAGTTCAAAGCTTGCCTAGGCTACATACTGAGCTCAGAGCCAGCCTGAACTGCGAAGCGAGACCCTGTCTCAAAAAAAAAAGCATTAATAATTATAATAAAATGTAATGATTATTGAATACTTTAAATTACTTTATTATTTTTCCCAAGGTACCACTATTCATCATACTGTTGATCATAAGACTATAATACTGCCTTATCAATACTATCTACCAAACTATCTGTAACCTGTCATTTATTATAAGTCTGTGAGGTTGGTTTTTAGGGTTTTCTAAAAAAAGAGTAAAAATAGCAAAATAAGGAGACCCCTCTTCCACCAAAAAGGCTTCAATATTTGCAGATGAGTACACACGTGTACATACAGCCTTGGTATTACACAGTACATTTACACAGCATTTCCAAAGCAATCCTGCTCTTTGGTGGAGAACAAACATCCTTCCCTACACAGCCTTTGGTTCCGCTTCCTAAACACAGTCCCTCCTCACACCCATGATTGGTCCCACTTCCCAGCCTAACTAGCTCTGGTTCTGAACATTCTCTTTCTCTCCAATCTGTCTTAAATGGTAAAGGAGTATATATTTTAAGACCAATATACATATGTCAGGGACATCCATTCTTAAGAGAATATTCTCCAAATAAGCTGGTGATTACTCAAATGTTTCTATTTTTCATATTTTATCCATTTATGCTATTTAACTCCAAGAGGATACAGGGAGGTGGATCCTGTCAATTTGTGTTCAGAATCTACTGAAACATTTGTTTGTTCACTCATTTTCTATGAATTCATTAAGTACCATGTGCCAGAGGTAAAGAAGCTGAATTAACAGTATCCTCACCCATACAGCATGAACATATATAGAGAGATCAAATTTTAAAAAGTATTTTCTCACTCATTCCAAGAAGATGTGGCCATCCCTGGAACTTGCTCCAAAGATGTTAGGTTTTCATTTTATGTTTGTTTTTTTGTACTGGGAATCAAACTCTGGACCTTACACTTTTGAGGCAGGTCCTGGAACCACTGAGCTAAATCCTCAGCCTCTAAATGTTAGGTTTTCTGTTTCCAGACCTGACTTTTGGTCTGAAGCAGCTCTTTCAAATGAGGTCAGTTCTACCGTCTTCCCTTAGTGAAGTTATTCACTCTGCTCCTTTTAAAATTTCCTAAGATTAAAATATTATTCATTGCAAGATATTAGAAAAATAGAGGAAAAAAGAAAAGAAAAAAGGAAGAATATTTGCTGCCCTTCCTTCATAAAATGACTTCTGGTTATATTTCAGGTAATGAATACATTTGCTTCATTTCTTTCATGCTTTTCTGTATTTCATTTTTAAATATGGCCTAACATAACTCTACACAGCAATTTACCATTGAGCTATCTTCCCTTACAATCGCTACTGTTGCTGCCAACTTTCACCTGGTCATTTCTTCCTTGTTTTACAGGACGGTTTCCACTGGCTCACTCTTTACAGAAACTGCCCATGGGTCTTATTGTGCCAAAATTTTTATATTGATCTATCATTTTATCCAGGCATGCATAGATTAAAGATAGAATCAACTGTAGGGCTTTTGATACATAAAGCAAATTATGATTTTCAGGGAAGCAATACAACCTGACTAATAAAGTGCAGTCTCTCAATCAATCCTTTTACTAACTTGTTATATAAAATATGGGAGCTTAACTACAGTTCTCATTCCTACTTTTTAACTCAAGACTTTTGTCCAATTTATACAGAAGCTAAAGTGGAGCTTAGTTTTCTGCCAAACCAGTGGCATGGGTGGCCCACTGCCTTGGCCTGGCATTCTGGTCTTCCTGGCTGAAGCTTCCTCACCTCCACCTGGTCACCTCATAAATGGAGGCCATTTCCACCAGCATTCTAAGCAGGTGACTGCTCTCCCTGGGACACACCCACCATTCTAATAGCAGAGAAATAGCCACCAGAAACCACCCCATACTACTTACTGCTTACCTCCCTGTAACTGGCAGGACAAGCCTGACATGGGTTAGGGTTTAACAGACTTCCACCGAAACTCCTACATTCTTAATGATACTTTTCTCAACTCTTCCCAGCACCTATGAGAAAGTTCAGTGCAGTAGTACTCTGAAAACAGACTAGTGGTTATAATACAAAACGTGAGTCTCACTGATGACCTGGATGCATGAAAGGTGGAACAGGAATGCCTTCAGTGGTCCTAGATTATAAAGCTTATTGGCAGTAGTCCCTAAATACTACGTATAAAAGGCAGAAAGAGCTTTTTTAAAAATAGAAGACCTCAGCTACCTTCCTATGGTTCTCATAAATAACTTATTTACTAGGTACTTCTAGATAAGGACAATCAGTAACTCATTCATTCCTGTCGCCATATCCCTTCACCATCAACTAACCCACTCCACGGTCTTTGCTGAAGCATTCTTTACTTAGCTTTGAAGTTTTCAATTCCTATTACAAGAGTATACATATTCTTGAAGTCATCTCAAGGAGATTAACATTTGTTTGTGTCATTTCTTTCTTTACAACACGGATACACATCAACAGTCTTGAAAAGAGAAACAATCTTACCATGTACTCATTTGCATTTTGAGTAATGGTTATTAAGGGAAATCTCTGAATAAAGTATGCCTGCTAACAGAATACCCAACAAAATGAAATATCATCTACTCTCCTCATAAACATTTACTGACATTTACACATTTGCAAGCCCTAACATTGTTATAATATCCATAACATATTTCAGTCCCTTTAAATATTGTCCAAAGGCCATCTCCAAACATCCTGAATCACCAAACTCTTTTTACTGATTGTATTTCAGAATACTTGTTTTAAGCAACTTTTCAACCTATTCTGTTTAATTTTAAAAAACAGCAGCATAAATCACAATACCCAGTGACAAAGTTAATTCAATTAAAGCCAACCAGTTAAACAAAGCAGCAGTAAAATCAATGACTTTCTTCCCACCTAACCCAAACACTCCAACTACAACAAAACTTTCTTTACTATGGAAAAAAACTTACCTGAATTTCCAAAGTAGTTTGTACTCTTACTAGAGAAAGCAGTCACACAGCAGACAATAGAACTAAACACTGAGGTATTGCCAAAACTTAAAAAGATCGAATAAGAGATACAAATGAGATAGATTGATAGGTAGTTAGATATGTAGATGGAAAGAAAGGAAGGAAGAAGGAAGGAAGGAAGGGAGAGAGCAAGGGAGGGAGGGAGGAAGGGAAGGAGGGAGGGAAAGAGAAAGGTAGAGAGAGAAAGAAAGGATGAGAGAGAGAGAGAGAAAAATGATTTTGAGAAAGAAAAATTATTTTAAAGCTGTTTTACCTACTAAGTTCTTCTAACAATGTCCAGTCCTTTGGGAAGCAGCATTTTAATGAAGTAGCTACATGCATCCATCCTAGTGGCTCAACCCACATTTCCTGATTTGTATGACAAAGATTGTCATTAACCTACCAAGATCACCTGGAATGCAGTAACCAGTGTGGCCACACTTAAATAAACCTTTCATCTACTTTGAGCAAAACAAAAACATTGTAAAACTGGTATAGCAAGTTATACAACTTAGCACCATTATACATTGGTTTCAGATGAGACCGCCTGACTAATCAGCACATATACAGAAGTCAAACACGTGTAGTTTGTACTGCATTTGGAATAACAAGAATTAACCAACCAATTTTTAGCAGAATAACTATGAGATTATGTAAACCATCTAATGAATCACACTGCAGCTTAAAGTCCCATAGATTTTATGTAACTGCTGTATTCTAATTAATAACTAAAAAAACCACCCTTGATTTTTTTCACTGCATAGGTTTTTCACTGAGTTCTTTTACAAGAAAATTTCCATGTTTTTACATGGTAAATCTGTAGCATTTCTGAATAAAATTTGTGTAGTCCTCTCAGATTTTTTTTTTTTGAGACAGGGTTTCACTTTGTAGTTCAGGCTGGCCCTGAGTTCACTATGTAGCCCAGGCAAGCCTCGAACTCAGCAATCCTCCTGCCTCTTCCTCCTAAATGCTAGGACTACAGGCATGAGCCACCACACTCACATCGTGGTATGTGGTTACGGGGAATTGAATCTGGGACTTCACTCTTGCAAGGCAGACACCGGAACCACTGAGCTAAATCCCCAGTCCTCTCTCAGACTTATTTTGTAGGCATCAGTTATAAATCTGATTTCTTGAATAAAGAACTTTACCATTTTGAAGCTAGGGATATAAGCAGGTGGTATAACAACTGCCATGCACATGCAATGCCCAGGGGTTTGATTCCCAGTAATTTCCTTAAATAAAATTCTAAACTAGGCTGCTGATTTCTAGAATTTTGGTAAATATATTGTGTTCCTATAGAACTTTATTAATATGAGTGATCAAACCAGCAATTGAGGCTGAGGGTTGGGGGGGACCTGACCATTGTTCAAAAAAAAAGATGTATCACGCTCTAAATATGAATCAGAATATACTTTTCAGGTCAAACAATCTTTTCATCCTAAAACATAGTTTTTAATTTGCATTTTCCTGACATCAAAGTAGATACCTTACCAGAACAATTAAAATGTAAAGAAAGGGGAAACTGAACTGACAACAGCAAGTAATGAAGCTGTGGAGCAACTATAATCATTCACAGGTTGATGGTGGTAAACCAGCTGAGAAACTGCAATGGTCTCCATCTGCTGGTGTCTGAAGGGGGCTGACCTAAGACTCTTAGGAATACCAAAATCTGCGGATGCTTGGGTTCCTTGTACAGAATGGTACAGTATTTGCATGGAACGCACAAACATTCTTCTATATACTTTGAATCATCTCTAAATTACTTATAATATCTAATGAATATTAAGTACTGTACTATTTAGTATATGTGCTGCCGAAGCGAGCACAGTACTGTACTATTTAGAGAATGACAATGAAAAAGTCTGTACATGTTTAGTACAGATAAGGTTTTGTTTGTTTCAGGTATTTTTATCCACACTCGGTAGAATCCACAGGCACAGAAGACTGACTATACCTACTTTGAGCTTAGCATACCTTACTCCTATGCTGCAACTATTTTAGAAAGTTTATATTCAATAAAAACACATATGGTATTGTTCAGAGCAGCTTTACTCATACTGGCCAAAGCTGGAAATGACTCAAACATTCATCAACCAGATAAATTTCAGTATATTCACAACAGGATATATTCTTCACAGCAATGAATGGAAGGAACTATATGATACAACATAGGCAGATATCTCAGATGTAATGCTCAGCAAAGAAAGCCTGACACAGAACCAGTACATTTATATAATTTGTTTATAAAGTTTAAGAACAGGTATAACTAATTTACACGAGAAAGAGATCTATTTACAGGGATCAAAGTCTCAGTAGTTGTAATCTTACTCCAGCTTTTATGGGTCTTTGAACTTAATTCAACATTCTAAGTCTTTAAGTAAAAAATCTACTGAAACTTTTAGACTAATGTGAAAAACTACTACAACTATACAAATTACACAGAAGTATGTTTATATTTTTCTTCAGTTGACTAAGAACTCATGACTAAGAATAACTGAGATATTCACTGTTCAAGCTAAAATTCTATATATTAATTTGTGCCAATCTTTTTGAAATATAACATTTTGATGTTATTTTAGATCTTTGTTTTAAGCATTAAACTGCATACTACCAGAGAAATCAAAGTAAAAGCCAAACTTCTTAAAAGTTCATTTTACGTTGAGCTTTAATTTTCCTTTAAGCTTTGTGTCTAAATGCTCACACTTTAATTTTCTAAAGCAAAATGTCATTCTCAGTCAAGCAATAATCAATTATACTGTGAACAAAATAAAGGCAGTAAGATGTTATAGTCCCGGCAAAGGCAGTATCACTATGTGCAGTTTTCACACACACAAACCATAGTTTTAAACAATAAATCATCACTTGCATTTTAAAGTGAATAGAGATGCTGAAAGTATCAAAATGTGAAATCCCCTGAAAGATAACAAGATTTTTTTTATATTCATGCTACATGGGTTTGTCTTATGATTTCAAAAAAATATTTATGAAAAGCAGTCACTCACTACATTATACAAACCACTTTAAGATTTGTAAATCAACTATTTTACTAAAAATACAAATATATAGTAACATTTTAACTGGAGGAAAGGCCAACACAATTGTAGCTAAATCAGGATAGATACTCTAAATTTTTTAGATCTCTAGGAATTTCCTTTTTTTTTTTTTATTGAGACAGGGTCTCAGTTTGTAGTTCAGGCTGGCCCTGAGCTCACTATGTAGCCCAGGCAAGCCTCGAACTCAGCAATCCTCCTGCCTCTGCCTCCCGAGTGCTGGGATTACAGGCGTGAGCCACCATGCCCGGCACTGTGGTATATGGTATTGATGGCTGGTGGGCATGAGTCACCACGCCCAGCATTGTATGTGGTTACCGGGATTGAACTCAGGACCACTGAGCTTGTGAGGCAGGCACCGGAACCACTGAGCCAAATCTCCAGCCCTCTAGGAATTTCTTTTTTAAAACAAGTATTTTTTTTCCAGTTGATAAACTACACTTGGGTTTGAGCAGAGACTCTCTGCCAAGTTTAGCCCTCTGTGAATTAAAATGGCTATCTTTGTAGGCAGGTTTAAAACTGTACTTAATAATGAAAAGAAAAATCACTTATACTTGAATACATTGTGTAATACTGTAAAGTATTACAGTATGATTGTATTTTCAAATCTTTCAAGAATGCTAGTTGCACTAAAAATTTTCCCAACTTATCCATAACTTTAAATAGAAGAATTAGTATTTCTTTGTGAAAGTTAATAGGAAAGTCTACCAAAATTTCCTCTGTTATTTAGAAATTGTGTGATTTTGGGGGAAGGCAAAACTTTTTTTTAAAGATTTTATAATTTGTGTGAATGTGTAGCAAACCTATCATAACCACAAATTCGGATGCTTACATCAAATTAATTCCCTACTTAAATAACACAAAATGACCAACATTACTTTCTTGCATTGTTGACTCCTAAGTATATTTAATCTTTAAGAGCAAACTCCAGGAGTCCATAGTTCAGAGAAATGCATGCTTACAAGAGCTGGGACAGGGCTGCTTAATACAGGAAGAGGAGTAATACACTTCAGTCCTATGTAGTGAAGATGAAGAATTAATTTTTTTTTTTTTTTGGAGACAGGGTCTCACTTTGTAGTTCAGGCTGGCCCTGAGCTCACTATGTAGCCCAGGCAAGCCTCGAACTCAGCAATCCGCCTGTCTCTGCCTCCTGAGTACTGGGATGACAGGCGTGAACCACCATGCCCAGCACTGTGGTATGTGGTATTGATGGCTGGTGGGCGTGAGTCACAACACCCAGCATTGTATGTGGTTACCGGGGATCCAACTCAGGACCGTACACTTGCGAGGCAGGCACCAGAACCACTGAGCTAAATCTCCAATCCAAGAATTAATTATTTTTATTCACAGAGTACAGTGCTTACACTCAGTAACTCAAGTCATGAAAGCAGACCTCGAGAGGTAAGTATTATTACCTTTATTTTACAAAGAAAGTAAGACAACAAAAATTTTAAATAACTTTGCTATGACTTTTCAGCTAATGGCAAGGCAAAAAAATTAACCCAATCTCTCCCTGTCTCTGTCTCTCTTAAGTGTGCGCACGCGTGCACACACACACACGTGCACGCACACACACACCCCAAAGACTGAATTCAGGACCTTGCGTTTGTCAGGCAGGCAATACCTCCAGGCCCAAACCCAGTATTTCTTAATCCAAAGTCCATTTGCTTTTCACCTTAAACCCCCACCACCACCACGTGCCTTTTGGTTGTTGTTGGTACCAGGGATCGAACTTGGGATTTTGTGCTTGTGAGGCAGGTAATAGAACCACTCAGATAAATACCTAGTTCTTTTTCACCTTACCTTTATCCATCTCAACCCTTAGTTACAGCCTTTATCAAAGAGCTAGCTCGAACCCCCGCCCCCATTTTTGTGGCAGTACCAGGGATCAAACTCAGGACCTTGTGCTGGCCAGGCAGGCATGGTGTGACTGAGCTACTATCTCCAGCCCTAGACCAATATTTCTTTAGCTGCTTAAAGAGCATGTACAAAAAACAGTTTTTTATCGGTAGACTTCAATGAATTAGCTCCTCAAGTGCCAACTGAGCCATATCCAAAATAATTCACATGCACATCTCGGATGCTAGTGCTGGTGCTGTCAAGGTACCTGGGGCTGTATCAGTCCCATATCCATTCGGCTCTACACTACAATGCAAGGGCTTCCTAACTCTGCTGGTTCTAAGCAGTCTAAGGCGCTGTCCTGAGAACGAAGCCTCTTGCTTGGAAACAGCACCCACTCCTCCCTAGATTCAACTTCACTGTGAATATGTGACTCCCATCGCAATCTCTTTCAGACACTGCCAAAAACTATGAAAATCTATCAACAGCAAAAGCACAAACTTCCAAAATTTCATTAGATTTGCAGTTCATCAGTGTGCCAAGGCATGGAAGTTTGAGAATCAAGGCCCAGGCACATCTGCAGACAAAGCCAACAAAGCCAAATCAAAACACCTTCTGTGGTGACCAGCACCTTGGTGGTGTCAACTCACCAGTGCTAAAAAACAATCAGAATCCTCATCAGCTTGCTCTAGCCAAGAGTCTTTGCCCAGGCCATTCTGTGACACATGCCCCTTGGTGAGCAATATAGTATGCCTACTTTCTATGACTGGGTAACACTGGTCAGTGTGCCATACAATAAAGGCTTTGCCATAAAATATGCTTGTTAATCGTTAATTTCCTTCTGTGTTTCCCTCCTTCTTGCCATTTCCTCTACATGCTGCTGCTTTTAAGGTTCACACCCAGGTCTTCTTACTTTCTCCCTTCAACAACCTCTCAGCTAACTGGTCCACACAATTCACTACACACTGCTGCCTAACTCATCTGAAAAACAGCTTTTATCATGAAAACTCATTACTCATAACTTTTTCAAAGATTCTGTATTATGAAGTGAATCAATTCTTAACACATTTTACTTTTCAGGGGTTAACTTGTATCATCATTTATCTAATTTCCTACTATAGATACACCAAAGAAGCAAATCATTCTCCATAATTAATCACAAATCAGGTCAAGTCAGCCCTCTGCTTCGTAACACATATATCACCTTAACCTCTACTAGTATTTTTTTTTTTTTTTGAGACAGGGTCTTACTTTGTAGTTCAGGCTGGCCCTGAGCTCACTATGTAGCCCAGGCAAGCCTTGAACTCAGCAATCCTCCTGCCTCTGCCTCCCGAGTGCTACGATGAAGGCGTGAGCCACCACGCCTGGCACTTTGGTATGTGGTATTGATGGCTGGTGGGCATGAGCCACCACGCCCAGCACTGTATGTGGTTACCAGGGATCGAACTCAGGACCTTGCATTTGTGAGGCAGGAGCCAGAACCACTGAGCTGACTCTCCAGCCCCTAACCTCTACTAGTATTAATGCACCACAACTACCACACTTTAAAACTCACAATAGTTCTCCACTGCTTGCATAATGAAGTTCAAAGTCTAACATAACTCAAAGCTGTTTATGACCTAGTCCTAAATGCTTTGTTAAGCATCTTTAATCTGAAAATCCAAACTCTTCCAAAACCCAAAACTTTGTGAACACCAACACGACATCAAGTGGAAAAACTTACATCATAAAACCTTGTTTCCCATCCAAAGGATTATTTAAAATACTGGACAAAATTATCTTCAGGCTATGTGTATAAGGCATATAAAAAGTCAATGATTTTCATGGTTAGACTCAGTCCCATCCCAAAGACATCTCATCATGCATGTGCAAATCTTCCTAAACCCATAATATTTCTGGTCCTACTAATTTTGGAAAAAGGATACACAAGCTGCAATACCAGGATGCATCCAGATTCTCTGATGATACTAGTTCTTTACTTTCCCTTGCAGAAAACATGCTGGCCTCTCCATATCTCTGCCATGTGTTCGGCCTAGACCTATATATATCCCCATGATCTCTACCCTTTTCTTTGAAGGTTCTACTTTCCCTGATTCTCATTCTAAGAAGTCAATCTACTTTGTTTCCACAAATTTTCTTTATACTGCAAGACTCTATCTTGTATTTTAATTATATTGGTTCATATATCTCACTGAGTTTATTTGACCATGAAATTCCTAAGAACAGGAGTTTCACGTTTGACCTTTACAGAGATCCTAACAGCTTACAACACAGTGTCTTCCTTTAAATACTGTATTGGTTATAATAAAAACAATAAATGGAACCCACCTAAATCTTTGGTAGAAGCCATCAAATATTCTAACTGATAAATGTGGTTAAGAAATAAAATGTAATCAAAATTATAAAACTTCGACTATCAAAAGGAAGAAACTGAGTAAAAAGAATGCAAGGCACTTACAACTTATTCCTGTAGTCAGATCAATTGTTTTTAATTACATAAACCAAGATCACTTTTTCAGTCACTGTGGACACATTTCAACCTATTCCGAATGTCTCCAAAATCTCTGTTCACACTATCTTTCATTCTTGCTTTCCTTTCTTCAACCTCCACAATGTACTTTTTCTGAATTAAAATAAACACATTCACACAGGCAGCATAATGTATGTTATCTAAAAAGTAAAGATGGTTGTCTGCAGGGCCAGGTGCTATGAAGTATTTGACTACTGATTAAAACAGTACACTAAAAGCCGAGCAGATTTTACATGGAACCTACAGAAGATGTTTTAACTGTGTTAAATTCACATAAGTTTCCACTGTTAAGCACACTGACACAGTTATGCAGCCAAAACTATTTTCATATCACAAAACTGAAACAACTTCTCATCCCCTTCCTTCCTCTGCTCCCTACCTTTGGTAACTCTTACTACCTGCATGTATGAATTCAACTACTCTAGGTACTACTTCCTAAGAGTGTAACTGTACAGTATTTATCATTTTGTGCCTACTTGTATGTCAAAAATATTAGAATCTCCTTCATATTTAAGGCTGAATGTTTCATTACATGTATATAGCATGTTCTATTTATCCACTCACCCAGCAATGAACATCTGAGCTGCTCCTATATTTTAGCTACTGGGACTAATGGTGCACTAGGGACACAGACATAAGACTGAAGAACTAGTTTTGAGGTAACTCAGAAGATACTCAGTAGTTACATGATGAGAAAAGCAGGCAAAGCTTCCTCAAAGGGAAATAAAGACATCTTCCAAAGCACTTGAAAATGAGAATAAAATAACCCTTACATATAATGGAGACAGGTCCACAGGTATAAAAATACCATGGACCCATACCCACTCACATGCCTTTGGAAGCCTTATTTCATTTTCATAAATTAAAACAAAATTGTGCTACCATGAATTTGCTGACAGTTTTGAATACTTAGTGCAAATATTTATAAGAGTAATATGTATGTACATGTATATAGAGTACATGTATAAACATCTAGCATATTGCCTCCTCTACACTGCTTAGAAGAATCACTATTCAAATAAATTCCTGATATCACTTGTTCTGGAGCATCCTAGCAAAGCAATCATTCTTAAGAAAAGCAGTCCCTTCAACACAACAGATACTTGGATGTCAAATTTGCAAGTTATATTTTCCATCTGTGTAGGTCAGCTTTCCATTACTGTAACAAAATACCTGATGCAACTAATTTATAAAGACAAAGGATACCTGCACAGTAATGCATGCCAGTAATCTCAGCACTCTGGGAAGCTGAGGCAGGATTACAAATTCCAGCCCAATTTAGGCAACATATCAATTTAGCAAGATCCTGTCTCAAAATAAAAAAAGACTGAGGATGAGTTCCGTTCAAAGGCTTGGGTCCAATCCCTAGTACAAGAAGAAAAGGAACAGAAAAGGAGGAAGAAGAGGATAAGGAGAAAAAGGGGGAGAAGAAGTTTAAAAAAAAAAAAGGTTATTTAGGCTCATAGTTTTAACCAAAAGTTCCCATTAGTCCTGTCTCTTTCCTCCCAGCAGCAAGCACCAAACCGGGATGGAGCCTTTACCATAATGAACTTTGGGAAACATTTCCAGATCCAAACTACAGCATTCCCTGTGCCTAGTTTTTCTCATGAGCTTAAACATAGGTCTCATTCTTGATCTTTGATCTACAGATTGAAAGGACAGAATTTATCCTGGATATAGCCACATCTTCACTGTAGAATGAGGATTCGTTAACAGCTGTTCACAAAGCCAGGTCAGGGTCACCCCCAGTCAGAAGCTGCCTTTTTGCCTTCTATCCCAACACAGAGAACAGCACACCTGTGAAAAGTCAGTCATTCCTGCCAATGTGGCCTTCTCAGTGTCTCCTAACTGGTTAGAGAGCTTGGAACCAAGTGGTCTGACAGAGGAAAGACCCCTCACTGGGATAAACTTTCCCAAAGATCTTTCTGGACAGCTTACAGGGGATGATTACGGTCAGAAACTCTTAAACCAGGCACAGTGGCACACTCCTACAATCCCATTCCATGGGAAGCTGAGGGAGGAAGATTGACACAAGTTTAAGGTCGATGTGAGGTATGCAATGTGTTCAAGGGCACATGAGCTACATAGTGTGACCCTGTACCAAAATTCATAAATTCTAGAAGGAGACTACAAGATTTGAATTATGGTATTTTCACATAATAGCTGTGTAAACTTAGACAAGTTAAAGTAACCTGTCCTCTGTGGGCCATCTCTATGGGACAAATAATCATGCCTGTATTAAAAGAAACTCAGAACACCGTCTGGTCCATGGGAAGCACTGTATAAGTTTTTACAAAAGAAAGAAACAGACACTTTTAATTTCTACGAAAATAGTCAACATTGTAAAATCACAGTTAATTAAGCCTGAAGCCTCAATTTTTGTGTTCATTCCTCAAAATACATGCATAACTACAAATTTAATTATCTATAACTAAAAAGTCAGTAAAACTGGCTTGCAATGATGTGGGGGCTTAACTGCTTTGTTAATTACTAATGAACTTTGTTTTTAAAACAAAGAAAACACCAGTCACAAATGCCTCTACTTAGTACTTAAAATATTTGTTTGCTTCATGCTTATTTTATACTCATTTAATTAGTGAATTGAAACTTCTCATATAACACAATGTGAAGTGTAAGCTACATGATTTTCCACAGTACTGGCAGATATAGAAGGGACAAAAGAGACCTAAGGCAAAATTTTTAATACATATTCAAACACATTCTATTTAATTACAGATGTTCAATATCATGTTTCTCATCAACATGTATTTCGTGCAAATGCTACATTCTGATCATACAAAAACTTTTTTTTTGAGACAGGGTCTCATTTTGTAGTTCAGACTGGCCCTGAGCCCCTATATAGGCCAGGCAAACCTCAAATTCAGCAATCCTCCTGCCTCTGCCTCCAGAGTCCTGGTATTACAGGCGTGAGCCACCACGCATGGACAATCATACAAAACTTTTAACTCAATACAGATCTCTTCTGCTATGATAATAACTGATATTTTTAAAAAGCTCCTGGGATTCTCTTAAAAATTAAAAAATTTATGAAATACTGTTAGAATTTAAAGTACTTTTTAGATTGTTGCTATAAGTACAAGATTAAATAGACCTACTATTTCACATGAAATGATATACTTACCATTTGTAAGTGATTTGTTTTGACAAATACATGACATTAATGAATTTTAATGAAATTAAAAATATCTAGGTTTTTTTAACTTAACCACATTCATGAAGTCAATTTCAACATTTTAAAAATTAACAGGCTACAAAACAAAACAAAAACCCTAAAGCAGTCCTTTAGGGGCTATAGGAAAATCAAAGCTTTCTAAAGTTAGCCTTTAAAATCAATTTTGTAGTTTTCATAAAATTCAAAATAATCCATGGGCCGGAGATTTAGCTCAGTGGTTCCAGCACCTGCCTCGCAAGCACAAGGTCCTGAGTTCGATTCCCAGTAACCACATACAATGCTGGGCTGGTGACTCATGCCCACCAGCAATCAGTACCACACACCACACTGCCAGGCGTGGTGGCTCACGCCTGTAATCCTAGCACTTGGGAGGCAGAGACAGGAGGATTGTTGAGTTCCAGGCTTGCCTGGGCTACATAGTGAGCTCAGGGCCAGCCTGAACTACAAAGTGAGACCCTGTCTCAAAAAAAAAAATCAAAATAATCCAATAAAATATTTTTCTCAAGTTTAAAACATAAAAATATTGCACAGGGCCGGAGGGTTAGCTCAGTGGTTCCGGCGCCTGTCTCGCAAGCGCAAGGACCTGAGTTCGATCCCCGGTTACCACATATAATGCTGGGCATGGAGACACGCCCACCAACAATCAACACCGCATACCACAATGCCGGACGTGGTGGCTCACGCCTGTAATCCCAGAACTCGGGAGGCAGAGACAGGAGGATTGCTGAGTTCACGGCGGCTTGCCTGGGCACCATAGTGAGCTCAGGGCTAGCCTGAACTACAAAGTGAGACCCTGTCTCCAAAAAAAAAAAAAAAATTGCACAAATTTTTCCTATTTACAATAATTCAAATAAAATTATTTTCACTTTAAGAAATTTTTAGTTTAATATTGCTTTATCATTACTTTGAAGGAAACCCAAATAGCTTCTTTTACTGATTCAACACCTACAAACACATTTTTAATAATTATCCTAATATTAGCTGTCTTGCTTAACACAGATTTTATGTTGAACTACTGCCAACTGTAGACATTGTAGAATATACCAGATGTGCCAGAACACACATTCTAACATTAATATATTATTTTATTCTATTTGGGTTTCTTGCCCACAAATTATGTATATTATGTCTACCCTTTTAGTTACACACACACACACTCCCCTACCCATAGTTACCTCATTTGAAGTATTTTTTTGTAGCTAAGTGGCAAAATTTATGTAGACTGTAAACATGCTGTTCAACACATACAAAACATAAGCCATATCACTAAATAGATTACATGAGGTAGTATTTAAGAAATAAGAGCTTCTACCTTTATTCTTTTTCATTACAAGCACTAAACAAGGTAAATAAATATTTAGTATCCTCCTGTGGTCAATAAATTTGATTTCTCCAGTCACAGCAAATATACCAGTAAGTGCCTAGATTTGGACGGTCCGTAGGCTAGAAAATAACTTTCACAGGACAAAGTCACTAGTTGAGCTGAAGTTTATCAAATGTTCCTTTAAACTTTATGTTTTTATAAACAGAATGGACTTTCTACTTAGGTCTTTTTCTGGTGGTTAAATTTCATTCTGTCATATGTAGCATTCTTCCTAGAATGTCATCTAAAAACATTAAAATAATGGAGAAACCTTTCTACAACTGTCAGCATTTCAAAGATGATACAAAAAGTATTAACATAAGAATTGATGATTTAGAACACGTTAAAATGGGTAACTGGTTCAGAATTCTAAGGGAAATAGATCCCTACCTTCTCATTCATTAAGTGTTTGAGTGTTACGTGAAGTTTTCACTCCAATTTCAGGATTTTTAAAAAAAGCAAACGAGAAGTCATTCAATATAAATTCTACAGGAAAAAAAATGTGTTTTGAAACTTCTTTTAGGCTGATGGTTTGCAACCTGGAAAATTGTTCTCATATGCACAGCACTGCCCTTAACCAGCAACAAAGTCTTTTTATTCCATATATAGTACAACACTCTGTTGTAGAGCACTATATTATACTTTCGGTTCTACAGAAGTTAACCAGCCTGAGCAACTCAATGAGAAAACAGAATCCCAAATCGAGGTGTTGGGAATCCACATTCTCTCTCTTGCTGCCACCTCCTACTTAACGAGACTAGTTACAGCAAGCCAGAGCAGAGGCAGACTGGGAATGTAGGGCAGGGAAGATGACCCGCAGAGATGAGGCTGGTCTGAGAATGCTGAAGTCCACACTGGGCTTGAAATCTGAAGGGGGGAACCAAGCCTGGAGGACGCCCTGAGCAGGGCCATGAGGGCTACAGCCTCCTTGGCCAGCCATCTAACCACTGGCCAGTTCTCTTCCCAGCTCAGCCTTCTCACTCTTTTGAACTCACCTCCCCTCCTACTCCCACCCCACATTTTACTCCTCCTCTTTCCTGACATAAAAGTGAACAGTGCTCCATTAACCAGCAAATCCTCTAGCTCTCCAAGGGCACTGCCATCCAAACCACCACCAACAGATTAAATGGGCCCCCATGTGAACTGATTAACGATAAGTCATTTTCTGGGAGAAAACGAGTGTCCATTACTAGGGAACATGACCAGCTGTGGAGTGGAAGAAAGATGGTTTTTCTCCGGATGTGAGGAGAGATACAGGCAGGACTACAAAACTTCCAACAGCAGGGACAAAACAGAAGAAAACACCCTGACTATACATGATAGTCTGACCAAAAAAAAGTGTTAAGATTGTGAGCACCTGATTACTTAACAAAATCCAGGTATTTGGAATGTGAATCTGGTTCTAAATTGTATTATTTTATTTTTTAAAAAACACTTAACTGAGTCAGGGATTTAGCTCAGTTGCACCATGTCTGCCTTGCCAGCACATTGCTGTGAGTTTGGTCCTGGGTACCACAAAGAGAACAAAACAAAACAAAAAACCACACACTTAACTGTCTCAAGACAGTTAAAGTAAAATGTGTCTCAAGTAGGATTAATGTTAATACACTTTTCAACTACTGACACCAAAATTGCAGTTTCGTAGTAAAGTACAGTGACCAGATAATCTAAAAACTATTTCACATTCAAGTTCTTCAATCACACCTGGAAACATTTAAGCCTGTCATGCCATGTATGTTAGTAGTTAGAAGCACAGTCTGCAGATTAACCACATCTGAAAAGTTAAATTATCATTTCATACAACCCCAGAGGATCACAAATACTACAATATGGTTACTTCTCAGGGTAAAAGTATGTGACATATGAGGATACAGGGATAAATAATCACCCCAAAGACCTTCACAGACAGTTTTATCAAAGAATTTGTACATGTGTCACACATGATTTGCAAAGTTTTTCTCTGCTCAGTGTTGTCTTCAAATTCAGAAATGTGATTTTTCAGTCAGATGAAATTTCAAAGCATTTTTTAAAAAGTAAACTTAGTATAAATTTTGTTTAGAAGATGAACAGCATATCCATTCAATTACTGACCCAATGTGTGCTATCCTGCTAGGTCAGCAAACAATTTTCAGGGGACAAAGTCACTCATACAGATGAGGCTTAATCAAACGGGGACAAGCAGCAGTAGAAGTTAGACAGTAACAAAACTGACTTCTGCAAATGCTTTCAGTGTTTGAACCTATCCAAGCACCTTGTAAAATCCTACTAAAATGATGAATCATTCATAATTTAGATTTGTTTCAACTATAAAGCCCTATTTTCAGCACAAGCAATGAAGTCTTATCTTTTGCACCAACATCTTGTGCCTGTTACTCTCCAAATCAGAGTACTGAAGATTTTGGTTTGACATGCCTCAAAGGGGTTATCTAATCAACACCCCCCCCCCATTTTTAAGTGACACAAAAAGAACGGAAGTGGTTTGCTAAAGGTCAAACAATGACCTAAGTCTGTAAGGAAAGGTGATGTCAAGTTCACTCTGCCAGCCAATAGAAAGGTAGCTGGGGTGAAAGACCATCAGAATTAAACCTCCATCTTCAACCATTTTCTCACCACCTGAAACCACAAGCCCCGCCAGCCCCACTGCTGGGTCCAAACCCAAAGAACTGCAACCCTACCTCCTCCAAGTTTTAATTGCACAGAATTAGAAATTATTTTAACACACGCACTACTCTGACATAATGGTACTCATAAAAGGAACTTTTGTGGGTTTCTTGTGATGGTTCTGAAACCATCACACATCTACAGACAGAATCCTAACTCTACACTTTTGACAATAAAATGTTTCATAAAGAATATAACATTTTCATATGTACATTCTCCTTTGAAGCTAAAAAAAAACCCCAGTTTTTCTTGCCCTAGCCATGCCACTGAACCTACTATTCTGACCTGTGTGATGGCTTTTTAATAACTGTTTACAGCCACTGGGTGTAAATATCAAAGTGCTTGCTAAACATTAATTACTTCTCCTTCCTGCAACCTCCCTACTGACCAAGAGAGGCAAAATGAGACTGGTAAAAAGCCTGCATCTGTGCTGAACCCATTATTTCTATACCTGCTAAAGCTCAAATTTCTAATTACTCAAATAACCATCAGGCTGAACTAAGCTACCTGCATTTTTCTTTTAAAAATAAACAACATTATGAGAATTTATCTTTCCCAAAGTAAAGAATATTGTTACCACTCGGATCCAAAAGACTTGGAGAGGAATCTGCACGGCAGCCTCAGGGTCTCCACTGGCCACCTCTGCTCGGATGGTTCCTAGTCCAGGGCCTAGATCACCTTAACTCAGAAAATACCTGTGGGAGGCAGGCAGCACGAAGGAGGGCAAAACAAGCCCAATAAGCCACCTTTGTATTTGAGCTGTTAGGCTGGGTTAAAAACTTAATTTTTATGATTGGTAGAAAATCACTGTTCAATATGACTTCCGCGTGCACTGTCATGATAGAATTTCATAAGGTTAGCATGTTGACGGGTCAATGGACATTCTAATCATAATTCTTTTTAACTACAAAGACATCATTTTACTAATTGGCAATACATCAATACAAAGTATACTGGCAGTTCACACCAAGTAAACCAAAATGGCTTTTGAAAATGTGAATAAAATCTAACCCCTCCCCCCAGCCCTGGAATTGGGGATTGAACCCAGTCCTTTGCACTGTGCTACTTCAGCAGCCCTTTTTTAACTTTGAGATGTGGTCTCACTAAGTGATAAACTGCCTGTGCTGGGCTCGATCCTCTGACCTCAGCACTCCCAGAGCATTGGGATTACAAGCATGTGCCACTGCACCAGTTTTACCTCTTCTCTTTTAATCATCCTCATTCTACAGATAAAGAACAAGAGATAGTGGCATTTATTTCTTGTATTATAAATTTATATTGAATTTACATGAATTAGCTTGTACCTTAAAATTTAAAATAAATATTACAAGCTGTTGAACTTTTCTTTTGCCTAAAAGGAATAAACAAAAAGGCGTGTGTGTGTATAAGCTAAGCCTGCTGCAGCAGAACCCATCAATGTCTCTGCTAAGCCCTCTTTGTCTGGTTTCACTTCAAGCAGAAGCTTTATGATACCAT
>PVIC010028606.1:0-23105 GCA_004025085.1 Thryonomys swinderianus
CCTAAATATATTTCTTGATTTTACTAAAATTCTACAAGAATTTTGTTGATCCATTTCTATAACTAAGTCACAGAAGTGTTCCAAAGAATATATTAAAAAGGAACCGTCATCTCTTCATTCTTTTCTAGCTTCTAGATTCTTTGACATCAGAAACAAGCCTTGGAAATAATTATCTTCTGTTAGCATCATTTATCCTGCATTTCTACCCTTTATATTTGCCCCAGGTCTGTTTACATCACATAGAGAATAGAGAAAGTCATTTTTATTGCTATTTCAAATTTCCAAACTTCACCATCACATTCTTATTGATAAAACATTTCCAGTGTGTAAAGCTAATTGAAACTGTTTCACAGTTCATGTATAATTTGACACTTATCACTGCAAATGAAATACAAAAGGGAAACAACTGAAGATACTTCATGAATTTCTGGACCTGAGGGCTAGATGGAAAATAAAGCAAATAAGTAGCATTTAGTAATAACTTTTGTTATGTTCAATTCTGATCTGTTCTTTCTGTATCTGTGGATTCTGCATTTTCATAAATATTAGAAAACAGAAAATATTGGAAAATTTGCATTTACATAACTGAAATTGTATAGCAACTATTACATAACATTTTCATTATGGATGATATTACAAGTAATCTGATGATAGTTTGAAGTACACAAGTGATTTCAGATAGGCTGTATGGAATTATTATGTCACTTTATAGAAGGGACTTGAGTATTCTCATTCTCAGTATTCATGTAACATTCTTGAATCTACCAAACCCCCATAGATTTTGAGAAGTGAATTCGAGGAATTAGTATACTTTATATGCTTAATGTGAATTTTTAAAATATTAAGCAACTTACTCAAATTCGGATCCAATCATTTATGTATTTAAGTCAACATATAGATGCTTATTAAATATGAACAGTATCAGACAATGAATGCAAAATATTCCAACACAATTCTCATCAGTTATGCAACTTGAAAGGAATGTTTTAAAAGTCCTCATAGATCAAGGCAGTAGATAAAGAATGTATCTCCCTAGATTTCACCTAGGTCTTTCACCCTGTTTGTTTGTTTGATTGATTTGAAGATAGGTCATTTTTTGGATGCTATTGTGAAGGAATTATTTTCCCAATTTGTCTCTCAGTGAGTCTGTTTTTCATATACAGGAAGTTTTTCATGAGAGGTAGCTCAGCAGCATGGTCTACTTGATAAGTTCAGGTTCCTGGGTTCAAACTTCAGCAATGCAAAAAATAATATATCCTGTAAGATATTTACAAATATTCAGTTTAAAAACTATATCTTTTTGTATAGAACATTTTTTTTGAGACAGGGTCTCACTTTGTAGTTCATGCTGGCCCTGAGCTCACTATGTAGCCCAGGCAAGCCTCGAACTCGGCAATCCTGCTGCCTCTCCATCCCAAGTGCTGGGATTACAGGCATGAACCACCACACCCGGCTGTATAGAACTTTTCATTTCAATTAAATTTTAATAAAAATACAACTTCCTATTTCTCTGGGTCTCCATATATAATCTAGGATCCCAGAAGAGCCATAGTTCACAGACAATTTAATTTGTGGAAGGCTCAATGAAGGGACTATTTACAAATAAATGATCATAGAGAGAGTATATTGGTGGCAGTTGTATCTAAAAGCTTCTAATAGCAGGATTTCATTCACTGAACAGGTGAAGCCAAAGATATCAATTAGTTGGTCACATAAGACAAGACACATTATTGTCTGTAAAGACCAGAATGGCAGACAGGAGAAAGTCAATGAAAAAATCCATAGATTTCTTCATGAGACACTTCTACACTCTAGTGATGAGAGGGAAGAACATGGGGTAATCATTCTCCTGAATTAACTCCAGCTCTTATCTGCTGCTGGAACTTGATTTGTCCAAATCCATCATGATACCCTCATGTTCGCCTTAAGTTTGAGTATTTGATGTCACAGAATGGGATAGAAAGACTGCATTTTAGGTGCAAATATGCTATGCAGATATACATATATATTTGTCATTTGGTTTATTTTTTTCTGAAATCTACGAAAACCAAATAGCTACAAAAACCAAATAATCATACACTTATGAAAAAAGAAAGGACTACTGCATAAGTCATGAGTGTTAACCAAAAATGTGTTAAACACTTTGCAAACCAGAAAGTAATATTAATCATATTTCACATAGATGGGATACAAAAAGTAAATATAATGATTAATAACATAGAGCTAACATAACATAAAGTTTGGACTGTAGATTCAATTGCAACTGTTATCTAATTCTAAAGTACCTGTATTAAAACACTCTATGATAAGCTACTATTTAGCCCTTTCATTCTACCTAGTTTTGATCACTGTTTTTCATATATGTCCTGAAAATTCCAAATATTTTCTCATTACAATACATATTATCCATAAACAGTTGTGCACTGCATAATGATGTTTTGGTTAAGGATAAATCCACACATAAATGGTGGTTACATAAGTTTATGTGGCCATCATCGTCAACAACAGCAGCAGCAACAAAATTAAATCATGTGTCAAAAGGATGTGACGAAGCACTGTAGACAGAAACCAGCATGCCTGCTGGGAAGATGATGAAAATGAAGTCACTGAAAGATGGCGACAGAGTCGCCTGTCCTGCCCTCCAATCACTCAGGCACCTTCCTTTCATTATTGCTGCAGATCCAAGTACTGTAAAATCCCCTTGAAGGTTCAACCCAAGCACTCAACCTTAGTACTTTATAGAAAGACAAATTGATGTATTTATCAAAATTTTTCATAACTGCAATAATAAAGATGAATTATTGTGTGATAGCCATCCTCAAAGTTCTTCCACATCCTGGTATTTTCCAATAAAACATCAGACTCTTTCGAAGCTGTTCTGTTAGTTTTGAACTGAAAAAGTAAGTGTGATGAATCCTACCTACTCTTTCCTCTCTTTTATGCATTCAATTAAAATTATTTGCAGAGTGTATGTCTGAGCACACCTTCTGAATTTGTGAGAATTAGGAATTGGCAGATGCCTGATTTCTAACTTGTTAGGAATTAGTATTCAAAGCAGGAAATTCTAAGCCTCTGTGAGACACAGGCAGAAAATAATATTCAGTTCATGACACATAGGTAGAAAAAAGATCATGTCAGCTGCTGATTGTGATGCTGTTTCCAAGAGCTAGACACAGGATTTTTTTGGTCTTGAACCTGGGAAAACTGCTCAATTCCCTTTGTCAATCAATGTTCCTTATATTATTTAATTAAAATTTGAAAATGCATATATTTTCAGTTTGATTATTTTTTAGCGTATTTTTTCTGTATTGGTACTTTGTTTACACACATCATGATCACACTTAGTATTGAAAATTTGTATCAGTAAAGGACATAATTTAATTCTCATTTTTTCCATTCCCCTACTGACCCCACACCCCTCCACACCCTAAATACATAAGCCTTGTTTTCCTTTTTTTAATTACCATCACATTTTTCTTTACCCCTTATTACTCACTCTTGCACTACATTTCCCTTTGAATAATTTCTATTTCACAATATCCATCATACATTCTAGAACTCATTAACACCTTCAGCTTCTTATAACACAGACAGATACTATATTTACACATTTGTGACCTCTTTATTTCACTTATGACTACATCCTGAATGTACATTCATTTGAGGATAAATGAGTCAAACTTATCATTCTTTATGTCAGAGTAATACTCCATTTTATAGAAAAACCACTCTTCTTTATCCAATCTCGAATTGATGGGCATTTGGGATGTTTCCAAGACTGAGCTATCACAAACTGAGATGCTATGAACATAGGTGCACATATGTCACTATGATGATTCTTTTAATTCTTTTGTGTATATTCCTAGCAGGGCGATAGCAGTTTGCTTATTTTTAATTACTTTTATCAGCTCCTTTTTGATATAATGATCACATTTAATATGGGAATTTATACCTGTACATGATATATCTTGATCCTTCTTTTCTATCCTAATCCCATCAGTCTATTGTACCCTGTTTATTTACAAAAGCCTTGTTTCTATTTTTTTCTTTTCTCTTTGTTGAATGTTTCTTCATATATTTAGTAACCGTGTCTACTTCCTTATCTGAGAAGTGTCTTCTCATGCAGATACCCACTTTGGGATTGTGTTTTAAGTTTGAGGGTCTCTTTCTCAGTCCTTTATATTCTCTAAGTATTAATTTTCTGTTTGAGGAGCAGTGAGCAAAAACTGTCCTACTCTGTGTATTGCCATTTACCCTGTGATTACTCTTGTTGTGCAAGATCTTTTAATGAATTGAGATGTCAGTTGTTGATTCTTTGTAATATTTCTAATCTTGTCAATGTTGTTTTGTTCATAAACACTTTGCCTAAGTCTCTCTTTTCAAGCATTCTACTTATTCCATCTTCTAGCAGATTCAGTGTTTCTGTTTTACTATTTTGATCCATTTTGACTTTAGTTCAGTATATAGTGAGAGAAATGGGTCTAATTTTAGTCTTCAACCTGTAGAAATCCAGTTTTTCTAGGGATATTTATCAAAGAAAATATTTTTATTCCAGTGAAGATATAAATATATTTTCTTTCTCTGAGAGATTAGAAAGAGAATTTGTAAGGACTTCTAGATATTTTAGGCCTTGACAGCAATCTTCACAATAGCCCTAAATTTTGCTTCCTACATTTTATTAAATCAATGATCTTTTGCCAATGATAAAATGATTATGTATAGAAGCTATTTCTGGGTTTTATTCTGATTAATTAAGCTTTGTATCCCTCATCTCACTAACATCACTCAGCCATAGTCAGAATTGAAGTCAACTCATGTCAGTTCTCTATCTTTATTCTTTAATATTTGTCAGCTATTGTTTTGACTTGTTCTACAAATTTGAAAATACTCAAAAGTACTTGCTGTGGTTGTGACTGGGATCAAAAAAAATGACAAATATCTCCATAAGTATTCAAATGCACTTGAAAAATGTGTATTTCACTGCTACTGAATAAACTCCTATAAGTGTCCATCAGCCCCAGTTGACAGATGGTGTAGTTGAAGTCAACTCTAGCTTTGTGTGAGGATCTCATTCTTTTCCTGTAGGAAAACACATGTTACAATTTGTTACCTAAGAGGATTGTTCTCTTTACCCTTATGGCCCTGGTAATTCCTACATTCTGAAATCTATCTTGCATTAACATAATATAAGTGATTCATATTTCTTTTGATTAATATTAATATGGCATGCATTGCTCCAAGTCTTAACTATTATTCTATGCATGTATTGAACTGGAAGTTGTTTTCTTATAGGCAGTAGTTCAGTCATACTGAGCTTTTACTTCTTTTTTGCAAATTTTAGTATTTTAGTAAAAGATGTATATAACTAATATACTAAAAAATATTACCATCATATAAAGTGCTGAGTTAAAATCAGACAAAACAAACAGGTAAGAGAAAAAAAAGAAGAAAGAAGGGCAACCTTGTAATGGAAACCAATTACAGACATGCTTGTTATTAGCCAGCATTATGGTTTTAAATGTGATAATTCATCTGTGATCTTTTACATGGGAAGGACAAACATATATCAATTACAGAATCCACATAAATAAAATCAGAGTCCACATAAATAAAATTTAAAAATGTAAATGAAGAGAGAGTTGGCTACTAAACAATGTATACTACAAAGAAATGCATGATCCTTCAGAAGTATATAAAATGTATGTATCAGTTTGTAATTCCAATATTAAATTTTAATATATTTAATATTAAAAACTATTTCAGTTAAAATTCCAAGTTCTTTTAAAAAGACAAAAACCCACAATTTTATCAAGATATAAATCACATGTTGTACAATAAAATCTTAAAATATATATTTCGATGATTTTAGTATAGTCAGAGAAATGTGCATCCATTACCAGAATTAAAAAATAATTTTACTGCATATAAAAGAAATTTAGACTGCTTAGTGGACGTTTTGTATTTTTCTAAACTATCCCTCTCCCAAGCCTTCAGCTCTAGGCAATTTGTGATCTATGCTTATTAGTACAGATTTTTTTATAACCTGAACATTTTATATAAATGAAATTTTGCACAATGTGTTCTGTCATGATCCACATAGTAGTTTCAATTTCTATGCATAACAGCCTCTCTCAATAGTATATTATTTCTTACGATAATAGTATCTTGTTTCTATCAGTTTTCATTCAGCCTCTAGTCAGTTTGAAGACAACTGGTTGTTTATCTTTGTTACTATTGTGGATAATGCAAATATGAGCATCCATATACAAATTTTGTGTATGCAGATTTTTTAAAATTTATTTATTTTGTTTGAGACAGGGTCTCGCTTTGTAGTTCACGCTGGCTCTGAGCTCACTATGTAGACCAGGCAAGCCTCTAACTCAGCAATCCTTCTGTCTCTGCCTCCCGAGTGCTGGGATTACAGGCGTGAGCCACCACGCCTGGCACTGTGGTATGAGGTATTGATTGTTGGGGGGCGTGAGTCACCATGCCCAACATTGTATGTGGTTACCGGGGATGGAACTCAGGACCTTGCGCTTGCGAGGCAGGCGCTGGAACCACTGAGCTAAATTCCCAGCCCCTCAGATGTTTTTTTTTTTTTAATCTTTATATATTCCCTGGAGGCAAGAAATTAAATTTTGTTGAATCTGTTAATGTCATTGGTAATTGAAAAATTTTAATTGCATGCTTTTATGAAAGAGAATTCTTGTGATATTGTACTATATGATATGAGTAAATGCTTTCGTTTCTGTGAGTGTATGTCAAAGGTAAAATTGTCCCAGAGTTTGAGGAAATTGCAGTTTGTTTTCCACAATGTTTACATCATTTCACACTCACACCAGTATTGTATGAAATGTTCTGCTTTTCTGTCTTTTCACCAGATTTTGATGTTATCTTTTTTTTTTTTTTTTCCTTTGAGACAGGGTCTCGCTTTGTAGTTCAGGCTGGCTCTGAGCTCACTATGTAGCCCAGGCAAGCTTCGAACTCAGCAATCCTCCTGTCTCTGCCTCCCGAGTGCTGGGATTACAGGCGTGAGCCACCACGCCCGGCAATGTTATCTTTTTTTTAATTGTAATCACCACATTGGTGACTCAGTAGTATCACATTGTTGTTTTTAGTTTACTTACTATAATGATGTTCAGCATGTTTGGCTGTGCTCAGTGGTTCTCTTCCTAATATTTGTCAAGATCTTTTGCTTACTCTTTTAGAAATTTGTCACATTATAGTTATGAAAATTATAAATTCTACATAGAAGTCTTTTATCAAATACATGACTTATAAATATTTTCTTCCTTTATTAATTGGCTTTTGATGATGTCCTGCCAAGCACAAAAGCTTTTCATTTAAATGAGGTCTAATTTAAATATTTCCCTATAGTCATTTCAGATTCGTGTGTTAATCTATGAAAGGTTTACCTCTGTCAAGTTCATAAAGTTCTCTTACTTTTCCTTCTGAGAATATTATATTATTGGCTTTTACATTTATGGATTTAATTTGAGTTTCTTTTTGTGTATTGTTTTAGCACTGTGTCCAAATTTATTGTTGATTTGCAGATATCCAACTGTTTTTTGTTTGTTTGTTTGTTTGTTTGTTTGTTTGTTTGAGACAGGTTGGCTCTGAGCTCACTATGTACCCCAGGCAAGCCTCTAACTCAGCAATCCTCCTGCCTCTGCTGCCCGAGTGCTGGGATTACAGGCGCGAACCACCATGCCCAGCACTGTGGTATGCGGTATTGATTGCTGGTGGGCATGAGTCTCCACGCCCAGCTTTGTATGTGGTTACCGGGGATCGAACTCAGGACCTTGCGCTTGCGAGGCAGGCGCCGGAACCACTGCGCTAACCCTCCGGCCCCTGTTTTGTTAATTTTTGATTCAATTTTTTTTTCACATCAGCCAACTGTGTCAAATCTTACCTTTATTTTTGTAGTTGTGCATTGAGTTTTGAAATGAGGAAGTGAATTCTCCAGTTTTGTTCTTCATGAAGTCATCTTGACTATTCTAGGTGCCTTGAGTTTCTCTCATTTTCTCATTATTATAGGAAAATTAACATTTCCCTGATGCTTATAAATGCTTTCATTTGTTGCTTAGTTTTTAAATTCCTTTCACATCATGACTAATCAACTCTTCTCAGATGAGAATGCTGTAAGCATTTTCTCCCTCTGGAGGTTGTCTCCTCACTGCATGTTGTATTCCCTTTGCTCCGCAGCAGTACTTCTATTTGTTGTATGACTGTTTATTTACGTTTTTGGCTCCTGTGCTTTCCAATCATGTTGGATAAAAAATTATTTCCCAATGCTGGATGTGGAGGCTCACGCCTGTAATCCCAGCACTCGGGAGGCAGAAACAGGAGGATTGCTGAGCTCGCGGCGGCTTGCCTGGGCACCATAGTGAGCTCAGGGCCAGCCTGAACTACAAAGCGAGACCCTGTCTCAAAAAAAAAGCAAAAAAAAAAATATTTCCCGTACCTTTGTCTTAAAGTTTTCCCCTCATCCCTTCATAGTATCAGGTATTACACCTAGATCTTTGATCTATTTCAGGTGGTCCAGGTGGTCTTTTTAAAAAGTGAGAGAGATGGATCTTCTGTACATGAATATTCAGTTTTGCTAACACCTTTTATTAAAGACACTGCCATTTCTTTTATGTACTTTTAACTTTCAGTTGGCTGTAAATATATTCATTTATTTCTGGGATCATTCTTCTGTTTCTTTGGTCTAGTTAGTATCTTATAAAATCATCATGCTCTTCTTGATTACTATAGCTTTGAGGTATATTTGAAATTAGGTATCACGATGACTCCATTTGACTATTTTTATTCAAGGCTTCTCTGGCTAATTGGAATCATTAGTGCATTCATATGTCTTTTAGGATTTTTTTCTCATTCTATTAAGAATTATATTGACATTTTGGCAGATATTGCCTTGCATCTTTAAATTCCTTTGGGTTGGATGGGCATTTTAACGGTATTAATTCTCCTTAACCATGAACATGGGATATTTTCCTTTGTGTGTTTCAGATTTCTTTAATTTCTTCTTTGGTATTCTCTTTTTCTCATTATATATTTTTTCACTCCCATACTTAAAGTTATTAGGGGGTCTCTTTTTTGTAATTGTTGTGAATAGGATGATTTTCATGTCTTTTTTTCCTCAGCAATCTCATTATTTGTGGAAAAATAATTCATCAATTTAAAAAATAGCTTTCTTTGGCAGCGTCTCATTTTGTAATTCAGGTAGCCCTGAATTCATTATGTAGCCCAGGCAAGCCTTGAACTCACAGCAATCCTCCTGCCTCTGCCTTCCGAGTGCTGGGATTACAGGTATGAGCCACCATACCTGGCAAAATGGCTGGAATTAAATTACTGAATAGTCACTTATTTTTTAAAATTTGTTTAGTGACATTTTAGCTATACCTTATGTTTGCATTCATCATAGGGAATTTTCTCCTGTGCATGGTATATTTTAGTTCTTGTTTTTTCCCCCTTTCCCCTTCTGTCCCTTCCACCACTCCACTCCTCCCTATTTATAAAAAAACTTTCTATTTCTCCTTCTTTCCATTTCTGTTTCCACTTCTCCTTCTTTCTCCTAGTTTTCCTCTCCCTTCTTTCCATTCCACTCCTTCCCCCTTGAACTTGTTCTGCCTATTTCACATTATCTATTATACACTTAGGTCCTCATTTACACTTTGAGTTTCTAACACCAGAATACCTATTCAATTATTTTCACATCTTATTTATTTTACTTAATAGTATACCCTCAAGGTGCATCCATGCGTACAAAGTCAACACTCACGAACGAATAGTCACTTCTTAAAAGAAGAAGTAAAAATGACGATCAAATATAGAAAACAAATCCATATCTTCAGTTGTCATGGAAATGTAGTTTAAGCTATGAAATGTCATCTAACCAGAATAGTTAATGAAAGCTGGTAAGGATGTGCCAAAGTTGAAAACTCATAAGCTGTTGGTAGGAATGTAAACTAAAACAACCATTAAAGAGAACAATATGGTCTCTCTTCAAAAAATACAATTGTCACAATGAGATCCAACTGTCCCACTGGTGTGCAGAGGCAAAAGGAAATGAAATGAGCATAGGAAAGGGGCATCTGGATGCTCGTGATTATGGCAGCATCATTCACAACAGCGGAGACAGGAATCAAGTGAGATGCATGTGAATGGATTAAAACAATGTATATGCATACGGTGGAATAGCATCCATCCATAAACAAGAATGAATTTCAGTGTTTGCCTAATGATGGAACTAGAAGACACATATTAAGTAAAACAGAGAATACGCAGGAAGATGAGTGCAGCATATTTTTTCTCCATAGTGAAAACTTTAAATGTTCTTTTGCTGAGCTCTGAGTGGGAGCGTTCCTGTCTTCTCTGGTCTTTGACTTGATTAAAGTTTCTCCACTTTTCTTGGGAGGCAATTGGAAACGTTTTATCAGTGAACGTGCCATACACCTTATGGTCCACTTCATGTGCCTTTCAGACTTCAAGCTGTGTGTGTGTGTGTGTGTGTGTGTGTGTGTGTGTGTGTCCCCTATAGATATGTAGTTCTTCTTGGTGAGAGGAGATTTCTCTGGGTCCTGAAGCAATTGGAAATAATACTCACCTCATCAAAGGACTATATTTCTTTTCTGCTTAATGTGATTTGAAATATGTTGATTCAAACTGAAATATTTATTTTTTGAATAAAGGAGATACTAGCCTTAAAAAAAAATCAACCTGAATGTATAATAGTGTCTGCCTGACATTGAGAAAGGGGTAAAGATTTTGTATTTCATTAAGGTATCCTGTATGCGTGTATAGAAGTGTTATATTCAACCCAATTAATATGCACATCAATAGATACTAATTAAAATGCAAGAAAACTTTATGTAACTAGGATGTTTAAGAAGGAAACAGTGACGGGAAGAAAATGATAAATCCTATTATAACATAAAATAATTTAGGAGAAAAGGTTGAAAAGTTTAGTTGTAGCTGCAGCCAAAGTATTCTGGATGTCTACCTGTATTTTAAATCAGTCCTTAACTAGTCACACAAAAGAACACCCTTGACTCTAAAAGGAAGGCACGCAGTACAGATTAGAATTGCAAAACTTAAATTTCAACACGGCAGATGACACAGAATTGTTCCTCCAAGACCTCTGTAGAAGTAATAAAATTTGAACTGACTACAATGCAGCAGCTTTGAAACCAACGAGGAGCTGAGCCTTGGAGGAAAGTCGTGAGCTACGTATTTAGCACTCGCTGCCATCTAACATCATGGAAGGATATGTGTGTTTATTACACAAAATATGGAAAGGTTTATATAGTATAGCATTTATGTAGTCATAAGGCAAGGTATAAATTCCAGAAAAAGGAATTGTTTACCTGGGGAGTGACAGAGAGCAGTTCTCCTGGCCCACACCCTGGAACTTTCTACAGTGGGTTTCACAATCAGGAAGCCAGTCTCAGAAAATGCAGAGACACCGGCCAGGTACCTTCATGAATGCAGGGAGATGGTTGTTTTCCCATGCACTGTGCAAACAGAACCAAATGCAGTGTCTGATGCTGACTATTCCCATCTAAACTTTTCTCTTACCTGTTAATTTCCACAGACTAATTCTTTTATTTGCATATCTGAAGCAGATGCCTCCTTTGCTTTTATTTTTACAAAAAAAAAATTCTTTTGTCAGCAAATCTGCTTGTGTACTACTAAACTTATAATGCAAAGCAGCTTATCTTTCTGCAGAAATAAGCATATTCGCTTTACCACACCTTCTAGAAAAATGTCATTTTTGAATGTTTCTCCCTAGAGAAACATGTTGGAAAAGGGGATATTTTAAACTTGGTAGGAAGAGGAAAAAACTCACAGTAATCATGTTTATTTTAAAGCAATAGAGTGCACCATCAAATAAGGCTTTACATGTTTTATTTGAAAACCTTAACCTTTCCTCTATGTAATTTGGGTTCATTTTTCTCTTTTAGTGAAAATGCATAATTGTACTTACATGTTTCAATGTACTTACAATGTTTAGTGTGACTGTCAGAAACAATTAAGGTGGAATCTGACCTCAATAGCTCTGATTTATTAGCTGATGTCTGCAGCTTTACTTTCTATGCAATTTATATGTGAAAGAGGACACTAAAATAATGCTCACTACCCCAGACTGCACTGGGCTTGCATGGTCTATTAGACTGTGAGATCTTCTAGGGCAAGAACCGTAGCTTTTTAATTAGTGATTTCTACCATTTACCATGGTGCTTTTCACAGCATGGGCCCCATAAATAATCACAGAATCACTGAAAGAATGATGACTAGAAGATAAATCCTACTTGTAATATATTTCGCTGGCATTTCTCCTCTGAAATTGGAGGCCATGCTTTTGTGAAATCTACACAAGGGTTTGCATTTCTGTTCAAGATTCATTCAATATTTGGATTCTAATATAGTTTTCATTTTCAAAGTATTATAAAGCTAGAGTACCCTCAGTGTTATATTTTGTTAGTGATCTCAATTATAATTGTGTAAATTTTAAAAAATCAACATGGTGTCTATATGAGGGAAAGGTAAGCCACTCTACACAACCATGGAAAGAGGCAAACAAATTAAGCATTTTTCTAGCTAAAAATTAAAGCCAAAGTGGGATATTGGAAAAGTGATTTGTATTATTAATCCCTGCAGCCTCACAAGGCCGAAATACCATGCATATTTGCCCAGGCTCTGATAAAATTCTATCTTGTTCCTGTGCATAATGGATTCTCATTGGGAAAATGAAGCAGCTGAGGGACACAAATTGAAATAAATAGGTCACAGATCTCTAAATATCATGTCTTTTCTCTGGTGTGAGAAACTGAAGTTGTAAATGAGCTTTAGAAGATATGGTAGATATTGTGAAATAGAAAATATTCAAAGGGAAATGAGGTGTAGGGGAGGAAAAATGTGATGGTAATAAAAAAAAGGGAAACAAAGCTTATGCATATAGGGGTGGAGGGTAGCAGGGTGGGTGGAGGAATGGAATAAAATGAGAATTAAATTGTGTCATGTACAGGTACAAATTCTCAATATTGTGTGATCACGATGTGTGTATATATAATGCACCAATCAATATTCAACTAAAACATTAATAAGATAGTACTGTTCACCCATTATAATGGAAAAAATTAGGACACTGATAATACTAAATGCAAAAAAAGATACTGAGCAACAGAAATTTTCATTCATTGGGGATGGAATGTCACATGGTGTAGTTACTTAGGAAACCAGTATGACATTTTCTTATAAAACTAAGTGGGGTTTTTTTGTTGTTGTTGTTGTGGCTTTTTTTTTTTTTTGAGAAGGTTTTGCTTTGTAGTCCAGGCTGGTCCTGAGCTTACTATGTAGCCCAGGCAAGCCTCAAACTCAGCAAGCCTCCTGCTTCTGCCTCCCAACTGCTGGGATTACAGGGTTGGGCTACCATGCTCAGCACTGTGGTATATGGTACTGATTGCTGGTGGGCATGAGTCGCCAGACCAGGTATTACTGTTGTATGTGGTAACTGGGGATTGAACCAAGGACCTTGCCCTTGCTAGGCAGGTGCCGGAACCACTGAGCTAAATTTCTGACCCAAACTAAATATACTGTTAACATAGAGTTCGGGACTGTGCTTTTTGGAACTTTCCCAGTGGTTTTGAAACTGTATCTTTGAACAAAAATCTATATGTGAACATTTATATGAGCTTTGTTCATAATTATCAAACTGTGGAAATAGCTGAGATTTTCTTCAGCACTCAAAGAATAAACAACTATAACATAATATTTATTGGCAATAAATATTATTTGCCATTAGAAAGAAATGAGGTTCCATCTCACCCCAGAAAAATTGCCTGGTCTCAAGAAATTAATCAACAACAAATGCTGGTGAGGTTGCAGGGAGAAAGAAACCCTTTTTTGCTGTTGTTGAAAATAATAGACTGGTGCAAACACCGTGGAGATCACTGTGGAGATTCATCAGAAAACTAGGATTAGAGATCCCATTTGACTCTGCTATTCCCCTGCTAGGTGTATACATGAAAGAATTAGAAGATTCATACCACAGTGACATACATGCACCCATGTTTATGGAAGCTCAGTTTGTAATAGCTAAATTTTGCAAACAACCCAAATGCCCATACCTGATGACTAAATAAAGATGTGGTTTTATTATAGAATGGAGTACTACTCTGATGTAAAGAATGATGAGCTAGGAAATTTATAGCTAAATGGATGTATATAGAGGCCATACTCTTAGACACTCATGTAAATATGGAATAGTTTCAGTGGCATGATAAGATAAATGTAAAGGAGAACCAAGTAAGTAACAAATAAATAGGAAAAAAAGGTTCAGAGTGTAAGGGAAAAAGGAAGGGAAGAAGGGAAAGAAAATACAAAAAAAAGGAAGAAAAATGAAAACAAATCTTTTGTAAATAGGGAGGGTAGACCAACAGAAGGGAGGGGAAGAAATAGGGGGGAAAAACGAACTAAGATATATCATGTGCAGGGACAGATTCCCCAAAAATGAATGTGATCATGGTGTATACCTAACACTTGCCAATAAACTTAATTAAAGAAAAAAGGAAAAAAAATGAGTGTTAAAGTCATGAAAAACCATTGAAGATGTTTAAAAGTTTATTACTGGAAGTAGTTAATTTAAAAAGACTGCATAGAATAGAATTCCAACTATGTTCCGGCCTGGGAAAAGTTAAAACTGTAGGGGCAGTTTTAAAAGTCCAAGACTGACAGAGTTCTTGAGGAGAGAGAGACACAGTGGCAGAGGGAAGCTCGCGGCAAGGAGTCCCCGCGGATCCACCACTGTGCGATCACGCGGGGCCTTGAAACATGTGGTCTTGCAGGTCAGTGCTCAGGTCTTAAGGAGTTTCTTTGGGAGAGAAAGGGCTGTATTTGTGGTCGCGAAAATAACAACTGGCAAAAAGGGCTATGCGTAAGAAGTTCTTAATTGCAAAATGTCAGACTATATTAGCTTAGAGCAAATTTTTGAAAGATGAAACAGAGACTCTGAAAAAGATATTAGAAACCACCTTTTGAAAGCAGAAGAGGGGTAAAAACAAGCAGAAACACAATGTTTTCCATTTGGGGAAGGAAGAAAAATTGGGTGACTTCAGTTTGGTAGTTTGCCTCTTGGGGTTTTTTGTAGTCTTCTTGATATTGCAAATAGTCTGGAATTCACATAGAACAGATCTGTCTTGTTACTATGATGTGTCAGAGGAGCGATTGATGAGCTTCCCAGGGTCAGAGGACCTTAGGGTGAAGTGCTTCGAAGAGGAGGCAATCGTAGAGGAAGACATCCCAAGCTCCCCTGAAAACATTGGCTCTTACCAACCTGATTCAATTATGCAGCTTTAATCAAATACTTGTACTACAGAAGTATAATTTACTACTGAGTTTGCTTAACTTTGTTATTGTTATTTTTATAAAATGTATGGACATAGTTTAGATATTTCGATAAAATATAAGATCCTGGTATGAAGTATATTTTGATCCTATAGAAGAAGATGCCCCATTACATGAGTGCTCTTGCATACCTGACAGCCAGTTCTGCAGGATGAGGATGCATGCTCCATTCGTGGGAACATTAATTTCTTGGAAATCTTTGGACGGGCCTTTTGTTTTTCTCCAAGAACAAAAGAATACATGAGATATATTTACACAAGCATGATCTTATATTATAAATCTATCATTTATTTGGTGTGTTATTAGACCATTATTGCTCATATATATTTTTTAATCTAAAAACTGGGAATTTGAAATGAAATAATGCCTCAGCTGCATGGGGATGAGGAGCACAAAATGAAATACGCCAACCAAAAATGACTTTATGTGCTATGTGTGATGGTGAAGTTCAATTGTCAACTTGATTTGAATAAGAGACTCCTGGAAAGATGATTGGATCATGGGACACTCTACTCCTCAGTGAATTCACCCACCGAGATTACGGCTGAATGTGTTATTAACAGGTTGGCCCAGTTTTGGAAAGGGTGACATAGCTTGCATTAAGTTCTCATCATTAGTACTACCACCTAGTACTAAGCAAATATTAGTTCCTAGCTAATTATTTATGTCCCAAAATTGTACCAGTTGTACTGGCTCATAGGATGCTAATATATTTGGCTAAATATTATATGCAGATGTATCTCTGAGAGTATTTCTGGAAGAAACAATGGACCAAAGTGAATTAAGCTTCTCTTCCCAGTGTGAGTGGGCATGATCCAGTTTAACAAACCCTAGAATGTAACAAAAAGGTAAGGGGAGGAAAGACATATTTATTCTTTTTCCTGTTGACTGAGCTATGGCATCTACTTTCTCTTTTCTTTGATGGTCCTTTTTCCTAGACCTTTGGACTCATTGGAATGAGCTCTGTCTGTGGCTCCTCAGTCTTTGAACTATACTGTTCCCTTTCCCGAGTCTCCAGTTTATGGACCTCTCAGTTGTATTTGATGTAACAGTTCATAATAAGTCTCCCCCTCACTTCTCTCTCTCTCTCTCTCTCTCTTAATTTGATAGCAGAAGGTTAGAAAAGACTTAAATAGATTAAAAAGAGTATATGCAACAGTATATACATTTTACTTTACATACATTTTACTTTAAAAAGTATATACATTTTACATTAAAAATCTATATAATGATACACCTATCATTTGTGCAAATGCATCCTTTATATGAGAGTATGCTCATGTTAAGTCTATGAATTTTATTTAACAAACACGCAAAATACCTGGGAAATATTTTCCACAGCTCAAAGTTTGCTCATTTTCTGTAGCTTTTTAGAAAAAGTCAATAAATGTATTTAAATATATTGATATTCTTTAGGTCTAATGTGCCCAACATTGCGATAAGCGCAGTGGAAAATTTAGTTGATCATCAGTGTTGTGGCCTTCATTCTTTTGTGCCCCTTGGCTCCATGTTTGTTTTGTTTCTTTATTCCATTTTCAGTGAGAATGCCTGAGTCACCCTGTTTACCGAATGGATGGCGAAAAGTTTGCTCTCTTATTCATTACTGAACACACGTAAGTTTCCTTTTCGGAGCACATTAGCGTACAGATCAATACAGTACTTAAATCGGCTGTCCCACCAGCATCATCAGTTGAGTTTATGCAGGAGTTCTCGATGCCTGATGGGATGAACACTAACCAAAACTAATCTAAGTCTAGTTATAATCCATCGAGTAAAGGTTTCTCACTTATCACTAGATTAAGAGTTTAATTAGGTCCAGTCCATGGTGCAGTATGGAAACAAATGAGAACTTTCAACTGCATTACCTAGCCTTAGACGCAAGCCACTGGACAGGTTGAAAATAAATATTGCATCACTGTAATAAGAGACAAAAATTTATATTGACAGAATGGACTTATAGACTCACAGCTTTAAAATATCCTCGAGATGTTCAGTCTAGCCACAGTGTATTTGTATCTTCACTGAAATATATAAGCCGGCCAGACATGTTATTTAGTATGTACATACCCTATCTTGAATCTACTTTGGCAGGCGATAATCCCTGCTCAGTTCTTTTTGTATTTAACAACTTTCTTGCTGGATTACATATCTAACCCAATACAATTTATCAGCTAGAAACCATGACTACAGTCAATATTTATGAATGAGTGCAAAGTAAACTTTGCATTTTTATTGCTCCATTTTGGACTTGCTGCAGTCATTCAATTCCAACCTATACCTTTCTAAATTGACATATAAAGTATATAAGACAACCTTGACCATGTCCTTCCCTTTCTTCTAAACCCAACTTAATGTCAAACTTTTAATCCTTTATGTAACCAGTCATTGGTCTTTCAAAAATGTTGGCAATTCATTGACACAAAATTAAGTTTTCCCCTTTAACCAATTACTAACGTACTACTTCATTTGGGGATGCAAAGAAGAAGGAGGGGGGAGGAGAGGAGAAGAAGAAAACAAGTAAACAACATTTACTTTACACAAGTGATGCCTGGTAACACAGCCAGAACTATGCTGGGTTTTGAGGCATTTCCTGAAATCTCTTATACTCGTTTTTCTATTTTTATTGTCAGTTAATTATTTGTAGATTCTGATCTGTCACAACTGCCTGTGGTATTCCCTCTTATTTTCCATTTTCCACACCACCATTTCTTGTATTTTATCATTGTTCCCCAAAATAAGTGACTTCTCCTGCATGATATCTCTGAGATAAGTTTCAGTTACTCAGTAGGATTTTAAGCAGAAGAACTTGATTGCATTGTGCAGTCAACCTTTAAATATATTCTTAAAAATATTATTTTCCAAAATTCTGTCTTACTTTTCTTTCACATGTTCACTTTTATTGTATGGTTCAGTTTCCACTATAACTGCATTGAATTTTCTAGATTATATTTTCCAATAAATGTTGTGGTTTTAGTTATTCTTTTGTGGCTGCTTTTATTTTTGTCGTTGTAACCTGTTCTTCACTTTATATTCTGAAATCTTTCATTGGTAAAGTGATGCTACTGTGTCACTCCTGAAGTCAATAGTTAACTCTTCCTTTGAGCTCATATAATCGCTTCAGCTAAATATATGTATAGTATATGTATATATGTACTGTACATATATTGTACTGTACATATACTGTACATATATACATATATATATATATTCCTAAAATAGAAGTTACTGTGTAACAGAAACACAGATATCAATGATTCTATTGGATCCTCTAAAAATTATATATACTCATTTAACTTTGACATTTCTATAGAATAGTTAATTCAGCATTTTGGAAGAGTGTATGGAATTTATTTATTGCAGAATTTCAGTGCTTCTAATTCCAACTTAAAGGGATAAACACATGTGTATTGATTCTTTCATTATAGGGATATTGAGTAAATAATGAATTAACTGAAATGTTTTACGTGGAATATTTGAATGTATAGGCCTTTTTCAATAACATTAAAAAGCATTAAAATAATTCTGTTTCTGTAAAAATAGTTTAGTCTGAATGCACTGTAAAGGACAAAATCCAAAGAAGCTTTTAAGCATCAAAATATAGTATGTATAGGTACTAATTCCCCACCATGAAAGGGTTTAATATGTATCAAAATTATATACTAATAAATTTTTAAAAAAATAAATGTAAGAAGCTTGTTTCAAGATGTACATCTGATTTATTTCACTTAACATTATGTTCTTTTATTTGTCATCAGAGCTTTTTCTTTCTTTCCTCTGGTTGCTTACCCCTAGCCCCGTTTCCCTTAGGATATTTTTATTTTACTGTGCCTATCGTGCCTTCTAGGACTTATTTACTTTTCAGTTTCTCATATCAGAGAAAAGCTATGGTTTTCAAAAGGGGGGCAAACAAACTCATGTATGTAGCGGGTGGGGGAGGTAGTAGGGTGAGTAGGGAAATGGGGAAAAAGGAGAATTAAGTCATGTCATATACAGGTCCAAACTCTCAACGTTGAGTGAGTTCATGATATGTATATAAAATGTACCTATTTCACAATAAAAAAATTTAAAAATTATGTTTTCATGGTTCATCCATTTACTTACACATGTTTCAAGTTTGACTTTATTTATAGCAGTGTAGTGAGAAACCAGAGGGTAAATAAGGTCCAAGATGAGAAGCAGAGGTTGGGAGGTAGGAAGAAAATGCTGAAACGAGAAGGGAGATGAGACAGGTAGGGAAGGAAAGGAGTTGAGATTTTAAAAATTAACAAGAGGGCCAGAGATTTAGCCCAGTGGTTCCGGCACCTGCTCAGCAAGCGCAAGATCCCTGGTTCGATCCTGGTAACCACATACCACAATACCGGGTGTGGTGACTCACGCCCATGAGCAATCAGTACTACATACCACAGTGCCTTGCCTGGTGGTTCACGCCTGTCATCTCAGTACTTGGGAGGCAGAGGCAGGAGGATTGCTGAGTTCAAGCCTAGGCTGGGTTACATAGAGAACTCAGAGCCAGCTTGGACTATACAACCAGAACCTATCTCAAAAAAAAAAAAAAAAAAAAAAAAAAAAAAAAAAAAAAAAAAAAAAAAAAAAAAAAAAAAAAAAAAAAAAAAAACAAGAATGAAAGAAAACCAATAGAGGCCTAGTTTTGTAAATGGAAAGGGGAAGAAGGATTGAAAAGAAGAAAGGGTCTGGGGAAAAACAGAATTAAGATATACTATGTGCAGGTACAAGTTCTCTGTAAGGAATGCGATCATCACATATGACAAAATGTACCAATAAAGTTAATTTTAAATATAATACAATTTAAAAACAAAAGAAGTTTGCTTAAATCACTATGAAAACCTGATACAACCAAAAAGTAGAAGCTCTGGAATCAAACAACTGATTTGGCTTTTCATTGTCTTTTCCTTACAAGTTTAATAAATGGACTCCCTAAAGGAAGGTCCTTATCTAAAATGATTTGCTGTGTCTTTTGTTTCCAAAAATGCTTTGGGGCTGTTTGGCTGAGAGGAAGACATTTTTCAGCTATTTATAGAGCTAAATCTTCTCGGACAAGGGTCGCTGGAGTCCTGCACTGAGATTAACATCCTATGTCAGGTGAAGGGTGAATCCCTGTAGATCTTGCGGCTGAGAATTCCCTATAGGTGCCAGAACTGTCATGAAGAAGGGTAGAATAAACTTCATGGTGGGCCTCATAGGAGTGAAAATCTGACTAAATTGTCACAGTAGTAACATTGGCTTTCATGTTGTGGTCTCATAGAATCTAAGACTATATTAGCATAGTGGATAAAAATGTTCTTTTAATCTGCAGTAATAAGTTTATTAATTATCAATGTATAATTAAATATTTGTTTCTCATTGGTATAACTACAGTTTGTTGAGGTGTTTGACTGTAGACTTGCACAAAATTCCTGACTGGCAGTTGACAAAAGATCAGCAATTTTATGACAAATAATGAAAATGTTTATCAGATGTTCACTAAAAGCAATATCTATTTATAACACAAAGAACCGATACAACATAGAAACCTGAATGTCACTGAGAAAGCAAAAACTTTGTAAGTGTTTTGTTTTATGTAAATTAGATTCCAAGAATTTCTTTTGCATATAAGAGTATTGAATCTGTAAGAGAACGGGTAAAAGAATTCAATGGAAGCTCTTCAATCTGCATTTCATTATTAAAGCATTTACCAAAAATATGTGGCTTTGTAACTCTATGCACATGGTGCACATGTAGTATTTCCTTACAAAAGAAGATTTTTTTCATTTAAATACACTTAATTTCAACAGTTATTTAGGATAATGGAACTAACACCGGTATAAAAAAATTGCAGATTTACCTATGCTATATAGTGCTTAATGGATTTTGCTTTCACAAAAAAAAAAAAAAAAAGGAAATGTGCATTGTCTTTTTAGAAAATCACTAATTTTTAGTTCTTTATGGCTCACTATGGGCCCCATAGTGTAAGAACTCAGCTGAGACCACTTTTGGTCAGTATTCAATAGACATGACAAAAAATAGATTGAGTTATTTAATGTATTAAATAATTATATTTATTTAGCTTTTTATTTGGAGGGTGGCAAATATGTACATCTAGTTAGCAACTAGTAGTGACCTTTCTCTTTTTACATACTATTTTCTGTATTAAAAAGAAACCATAAAATTTGTTTAAATAACACCCGATTTGAAAGTTTTATAATAGGTTCTACTTTAGAACAACTATCAAAATCAGAATTTCAGCAAATTTGTGTCTACTTTTGTTTTTAGAGATGAGGAGATTGCTGATGAGTGAAATTTCTGTTTTTACCTACTTCCTTGTCTCTTATAGTCATTTTATTAACAATGGAACAGTTTTTTGTTTGTTGGTTTTGAGATAGGGTCTCTCATTGTAGTTCAGGCTGGCCCTGATCTCACTTTGTAGGCCATACAAGCCTCAAACTCATCAACTCTCCTGCCTCTGCCTCCCAAGTGCTGGGATTACAGGGATGAGAAACTATGCCCGGGCTAATGGAACAGTTTTAGTATACTGAGCTTTCCAAATAAAATAAACCAATAACAACTCCACTGGATTTTATTTGATGATGCTGTTCAGGGTTTTTAAATTGTTTAAAGTTATTTATATTTGTGGGCAATGGTTTTATCAAAAGAAACACTAATTTCACAAATATATTGGTGTACTTAGGAGTGAATTCCTTGTGGATTGCCAATTTAATACCACGCTGCAATGTCAGCCCGGATTTGTAGTGGCATAAGTTTTGTAAGCTTGGATATATAAAAATCTCCAGACATAACACTGTATCTTCTAAAACAATCATGCTAAGCATGTAGATATCAAAATAGAAATTGTTTTATAACAAATTTCCTTTTCCTTTTCCTCATCAGCATTTAAGGAACTAACCCAACTTTTTATAAGGAGAGCGAGCTGTATCTGCTGTAGATCTCCCCGTAAGAAGTGAAGTGAAGAGGGCATTGCCCCTGATAAAGCTGAACGTTGGTGCCTTGGAGATTCGAAGAAGGTCATCTCGGCCAGCTTTATTTTCCAAATGATCATGCATTGCCCTGGGGAACTAATTTACCAAACACAGTGAATTTTTGCAAGAAGTTAAACCCGATGCACGTAACACTAAATACAACAATTATTGAATGAATATAAAAACGAAAGTATTGCTCACAGTTATAGAAGGTTGATTTTTTCCGAAAGAAATAAAAATCAGTGAACATAAGAGAGCAACTAAGTGCATGGAAGTTTTAAATCTTCAAGAAATTAATATGATTACAAAGATAATTGGTGCGAGGTTAAGAAGATAATGATGGTTGGGGGCTAGAGATTTAGCTCAGTGGTTCTGGCGCCTGCCTCGCAAGTGCAAGCGCAAGGTCCTGAGTTTGATCCCCGTGGTGACTCACGCCCACTAGCAATGAGCACCACACACCATAGTGCAGGGCCTGGTGGCTCACGCCTGTAATCCCAGCACTCGGGAGGCAGAGACAGGAGGATTGCTGAGTTCGAGGCTTGCCTGGGCTACATAGTGAGCTCAGGGCCAGCCTGAACTACAAAGAAAGACCCTGTCTCTAATGCCGGGCGTGGTGGCTCACGCCTGTAATCCCAGCACTCGGGAGGCAGAGACTGGAGGATTGCTGAGTTCAAGGTTTGCCTGAACTGCAAAGTGAGACCCTGTTTAAAAAAAAAAAAAAAA